>UELX01004126.1:0-19523 GCA_900480035.1 Eupelmus urozonus
CTCGAAATGCTCAACTTTCTCTACCAATTTTAGGCATGGAAAAGGGCCTATTTCTTGCGCGTGTTGGGAAAAATACTTTATAACACACAAGGTATCAAGAAATTAATCCGGCACATAAAAATACCAATTATTTAATCTAACTTTTGTTTTCATAAAAATGTATGAGCAGAAATTAAGTTTAGAAATCTGTAAATTATTGGTTCACATAACGACTTTCATACATTGAATTATTATGAACTAGCAATACTTGTTAATTTCCATCAATCTATCAAAAAGTAAAGCAAGGTATTCTGCGCATTAAACTTCACCTCCTATACTCTATATAAATAAAAAAAGTACCTGCTTACCTAGAATCAGCCAAATGTTCGGCGTAAAAACCTTCCTAAACTTCTCAGTGAAAGTAATAACAGGATGCTTCAGCGAAACTATGCAATACCCCGAAGTCTCATGTATGTAGGTCTGCTGCTTCGGTATATTGCGTAGCACGTTCATGTTTATGGCAAAGTCAAGTTCGCCGGTCTGCAAATCTTTGAGGAAGCCACGCAAGATACCCTGATCATCAATCGAACCCATATCCTTATAGAATTTGATGACGGCGGTGAGATTGAGATAGTTGCAGATCGTCCGGACGCGATGTCGCCGTTGGCTCCACGGAATTATTCAAAGTCGGATTTGTGAGGATTGGAGATCAACAAGAAGGTATGAACGTAAGCTGCCATTTTTATAGTGTAGCCGAATGCAGTTTTTGTTTTATCGTAGTTCAGGCACTTGCAATCTATTGTAAAGTTGTACAAATTAAGTGAGAAAAGTTTATAAGATTTTCGTAAATCGTAAAAGCTTTTATAAGTTTAATATTTAAACCAATATTTGTGTTTTTTATTTTGTAAATTTCTATGAAAATCAGAGATATCTACTATCAAATTAATATACAACTAAATAATTGTACTGATTATTAGCTGGATGATAAGTGATAGAGATGTGAAAGGGTCGAGTAAATATATCTACGGAATATTATTAGGGAATTCAAAAGTTATGTTGTAAACATTCATTAAATCTGTTCAGAAAAATTGTTTTGGTAAGATTGCATGTTTTACTGAAAGCTGATGACGTCCATTTTTCAGAAAAGTTCCACTGACTTTGTTAATAAAAACTATAGACAGTAAAATATCAGTATCAAAACCTGAGCTTATTGACATTAATAACTTTTAAAAATTTTACAACTACTTACTGGTTTCGAGTGAGATGTATAATCTGTACAAAACAGTTATTTACGACACAATTGCGATAAAGTGATTTTAACCTCGTGTGGACGTTTACACGAGGTTTAAATCACTTTAACGCCCATGTATCTTACATAATTTTTTGACACAACGTGCGGAAAGCTTGTTTTTCACCATACCCTGGCCGAAAGTACCACTTTCGCTCCTAGCTCAAAATCACGAAAGTGTTATTTTCGGCCCGGGTATAGTGAAAAATAGTATACGCACCACGGGAGGTAAAATGGCAACCCCATAGCACATGTTTGCCACCCTCGCCTTTGGCTCGGGTGGCAATTTACATGTATTATGGACTCGCAATTCTTTACCTCCCTAGATGCGTAATATACTATGCAAAGCTTGGATTTTTTATATAATTAAAAAATATTTAAGACATTTCTTTATTAAGAACGCTCGGACACAACTTCCTTAATATTTTTTTTACGAAAATCTTTTCATATTAATTCGTTTTAATTTCAATAAATAATTATTTAAGTCCATTTAATTTTTGTCTTACAAAAATCTTTTAGCAAAATGTTAATATTACTGCGATTTTGAAATTAAAATAACTAAATTGTTTTTAGAATGCTACAACTGCTGTTGGCAGTACCGTGAATCCAAATTTAATATACTGTTCATTCCTCGAGTGTGTTCGACAAGTAAATAAGGATAATTTGGTAATTATTTTTCGTATTACCAAATTGTGCATGTTTCATTAATTCATTTTGTAGTATGTAGTTTTATATTAAAATGATAAATAATGCCGAAATAACCTGCAGAGTACGTCATTAAGAGCTCGAAGGGCAATACCATTTGGGGAAGAAAAAGCGAGTGCAATTCATTATTATAAAAATCTTGCAACAGCAATTCATTCAGCTGCCTCAAATATTTGGATCGGCTCTTTGAAAAAAGCAATTTGTATCATTAAAGTGAAAAATATTGATACTAATACCGTAAGACCTGGAGCAGAACCCATTGACCCAAGGATCACAGATTTTCTAAATTTGTATAATAAATATAGCGCAATAAACTACTATTAGTTAGCCGTTGTAAGGATGCATGGTATGTAAATATTAGATCCTTTATCACTGTAAATAATAATCAATTAAATTTAGTAAGTACCGCCAAATTTTTTCTTAATCGCTCTCTATATTAAATTTATATTTTTAAATCACACAAATTTATAGAGTATTTAATAAAAATATGTATAGCACAGTTTTTTTGTACATACATACATTATTTTTCTTGAAAAAAATTAACTTTTTAAAACACAGATTTGCATGCTAGATAAAATATTTTCTAATCCTAATATAATATTAAAAAGATACAACGTAATAATAATCGCTGTTATTAAAAGCTTTTTATATTCATCATTTTCATCGTTTTATTAAATTATTGATTTGCGGATCAAACCAAAAAAAAATTAGTACTTCAAAAAAGTTTCCCAAATACACATAAAAGAAAAATTTAAATAGGACAATTAAAAAATATATTTTTAAATGATTAAACAAAAAGTTTACACTATGATTTCGCACGGAAACTAAAAAAAACTTGTTATTCTGTAACATCGCAAACATAATCTTCCAGATACAAGACTGCGTGATAGAAGCCATAAGCTCGATGCCGGAATTTCGTGCTTCGAGTTATCATCTTGCTCAGCTTTTCGTCAACACTAGCGCATGCATCCTAGCAAAGACGCGCTGCGCCGAGCCCAACCCAATAACTGGCGCAGCTCGAGACGAGAGCTGGAAGAGTAGCCACTTCATGAACGCGCTCCTCGTCAATTCGGACTACGACATCAACATCGTGCATCTACCCTTCGGCACTTCCACGCCCGACGAGTGCCACAAGTACAGAAACGTCGAGAGCGCCAGCTGGCCGACTGTACAGTGTTGATTAAGTTAAGCTTCAGATTGACGAATTCTCTCGTTAAATTATTTAGTGGATATTCGTTGATATAATGCGATGATGTTCAAATTTATTGACTTTCAAAATTGATGAATAATGCAGTTTTTTTCATATTTTAATAATTTATTGTTTTATTTAAAATATATATTTTTTAATATTTATTTTATATATTTTGATAATATTTTATACATAAATAGAGTTTTGAAATGAATTTCGAATAAAAATTCATATGTAGCATGAAATCTGTATACTTAAAAATAAATAACAAAATTTGTGATAGAATATGTATTCTAATCAACCATTTTTTTTTATATTGATACCGACAAAGCATTAATTATGAAATACTACTTAATTTTATCGATTTCAAGGTATATGAGTGGAGTAACAAATCAACAGAAAACTAATTTCTAATGAAAAGTATTGTAATACTTACAGATACTGAAATACTGATGTGTCTCGAATGAAGGAAATAAATACAGAAATGCAGGAGAATATTTACTTACTGGGTTAAACAATTAGATCCCTTTAATAAATAAAATTAAAAAAATAATGTCAACGCATCTTTTGCGATATCTAGCATGAAGAATTAGAAATACTCTGTGATGGCGTTTACCATAATGTATAACCATTTATTTGCTTCTTATTGTGTAATAATAAAGTAGATCTGTCTATCTTCTTTTTATTACACAATGAAAAGTTTTAGCCGGTATTATTACCTGGCAAAATTATTTAATATAGAAAAAGACACCAATAGCAAGCGAGCTTTAAAAAGGCATGTTTCACAAGGATGACATGCGTAGAGTTCATACTTGCTCTGTGTACTTAATTTGTGTTCTATTCCTTTACTGTATATTTTATGTGTCCCATTTCTTTATTGTGTAATACTTAGCAGCCCACTTCTTATTTCGATCTGATTGTAATCGATCCACGTTCATAGCATTTTTAGGTGGTATAAATGATAATACGTTACATGATGCAATATATCACAACGATCTTTGTACAGAGTGCTCTCTAAAAATTATTAAGCATACTAAAAATGTGAATATTTAATCTTTTTT
Organism: Eupelmus urozonus; assembly: GCA_900480035.1. Classification (NCBI taxonomy): domain Eukaryota; kingdom Metazoa; phylum Arthropoda; class Insecta; order Hymenoptera; family Eupelmidae; genus Eupelmus; species Eupelmus urozonus. The sequence continues at coordinate 4,223 of UELX01004126.1, forward strand.
TTAAATATTAAAAGACTATTTTTCGTTTTTAGAATACTTATTCAAATTTTTTTTTCAAAAGGCAACATTTATGGTGTAGATGGAATAAATTTACTTGTTTGGTGTAACTATGCACGTTGGAAATATCACTTTCAATAGTATTACTTCAATCATAATAAAAATTTCACAATTTTAAGAAATTTTCTAATTTTAAAAGTTGTAATTATCTCATGAAACGTATTTTACTCAAACGACGCAAGAGAGAAATGTTGAACAAAAATAATCAACTTACACGAAAGTATTGAACTACATTTTAAACTCCTAAATTAAAAAATCATGTGAAACTCATGATTTTGGCATTATAAAAATATAAAATGATTTTAGCCTCTCATAGACGTTTTCACCTAAGTAAAGTACAGGAGAAAAGGCCACTCATACTGAAAATCACCAAACTATATTTATTTACCTTTTTTTTTTAGATTTCGCGCTCGCTTGAACAAAAAGATTATGTTAAATCACGTTTTGGCCACGTTGTATAAAGAAATAGGGTTCAACACATACGAGGCTATATCACTTTTTTGCAATTCCCATGTTTTAACCAATCCTATTGAAGACTTTCAAAAACATTAAAAAATATTATCTTCGATTAGTGTATATGTTCAAGAAGAGGTTCAAGCTGAAAGTTAAAGCTTTAAGAAATATAAAAACTGACGTATTCAATTTATCATATTTAGTATTTAATCTATAAAAAAATCAATCGAAGAAAATAATCTTTCAGAAGGAACACAAACAGCAATATCTTAAGAAAATTGAATACTTAAAATATTTTGGAATTAAAAGAATAATTTGGCAAGCGATTTAATAAAAATTGCTTTAAAATATACTAATTTTGCAGCATACTTACTTTATAAAAAGAAAAATAACTATATAGTAAATTTTTTTGGAGTTAACAAATTTTGTTGATTAAATTTTGTAAATAATTGCAAAATTATTTGTAACTTCTTCATTGCTTGTAAATTTCATTAATTTGTTTTTCATTTTAATTAACATTCAAATTAAATTAAATTTGAAAAATATCTATTAACTGCAATATTAAAACATCTTACGCGTTAAAGTTCTAATCTTTATATATTACGTTATTACCAAACATACTTCGACTTGTCATTATTCGTTTACTATAATTTAATCTAGTAATTATTAAATATTATTATATTATTAGATATAAATGATACTTTTTCATGCATTTATAAAGTAATAATTTTACACATGCGCCAAATTAGCGTAACAGACTATACTAATATTATTCATAAAATGGATATGTCACAGTGTTACTTGATCATATGAAAATTTCATTCATATGTAATATATGTTACAAATATAAAGTAATAATACATTTAAATTTTTTAAATAGATTATATTAGAACAATGATTTTAGAAAGATCATTCATTTTTTCGACTCGTGTGTACGTTTTAAACAATCTACACATATTATAAAGTGCAATATACACATAATATAAAGTATTACTTAATTTTAATTAAAGTATTATACACATAATGTAAAGTATCACATATATAAAGTATTACTCATTAGAGCTCGAAAAACTAGTTTTAAATAGTAAAACTATGTATATGTATACTTTGCTGTAACAAACGATTGTATAAACTATTAAAAAAATCTTAATCGTTGTTCATCGCATCAGCCTTAAAAATTGAAAAAAATCGCCTATCGACTCGACGTTTGCGTTAGCAACCTCAGCTGTGCGTACAAGAGCTTTTATTCAAGCACCTTACATGCCTATAAAAATATGCGCCCCTTCGGCAGGATAATCGGTCAGTTCATCCGCGGTTTCTCAACCTTCACCGAGTGACGTAGTAGCAGCCCTGACGTCGAGCGGGGGCGCGGAGCATCCTCGTGACGCAAGCTCACCTCCCTCGGAGCTTGACGCGCAAAGACGCAAGTTAGGTGCAATCGCGGATGGTGCCCGAGACGCTTTAAATGCACGCGCGGGGCACGCATATAACGTGGCCCCGTTTGACGTCATCCTTCGCCTGACGTCACGCGCGTGCATTTGCAGCATAGCGGAGGCGGCGCAGAGGAGGCTGCGCCGCCGGCCAACGAACTATGGCTACACTGCATGCTCTTTCTCTCTTGTTCCGTCTCTCCGTCTCCCCTTGGAGTCTGCGCATTACGCAACCCTGACGTATTTTGCGGATTTAATTTTTTTTCTCTTTTAAACAATTGAGCCGCCTGCGTCAAATCGGAAGTGCTTTTAAAGAGGACGCGTTCGCTATTCTATATGGAAAAAAGATGCGAGGGCTGTAGCTTGGACAACGAAGCTTGACTGCTGCAGCAAAAACTTATCGCGCGGCTCTCTTAAAGGTTATGGTGCGCTCGATTAGCCGAAATTTTATCGAGCGAAGCAATGCAAATATCAAAATGAAGGTGCTCTAAGGGGACTATATAGGCTAAGGGGAAAAATAAATGTAGGCTGTGGTCCGCAAGCTTCGAAATGAAACTGGCATGTCGCAAGCACTAGATTGGCTAAAAGAAATTGGCGCAAGGTGTCATAGTTTTGCTTACCGGCAAGGTGGGTAAGCTCGTCATGCTTAGCGGGACGACGGAGCCTCGTGGAGCGGAGGCCGGATTATCCGACGAGGACAAGCCGTTTGTCGCGGCTGCGAGCAGCACGACCGGATACTACCGGCGTACGGGCGTTATACATCCGCGGCAGGCGAAAATCAAAGTGCACTCGGGGCAGCGCAGCGAATCGTCGAGACACGGAGCACGCTTCGATCGACCGTGTTCTATATAACGTGCCAGTGTGCGCGTTGAGCTTTCGGACGAAATTCCGAGTAGCGCTCGAGCCTCGACTGCGGGAACTTGGCCGCGATTCTACAGCCTGGAGACATCTATCGCACATGAGGTTAAGTTTATCCTTCGACTACTTTACCGACTTACCGTCGCTAATCCTGCATTATCGAGCGGTGGAAAATACATCGGCTGATCGTAAAGTGGAAAATTAATTTTATATAAGTTTAAAATTTATTTTTTTTGATATAGTGTCTGTTTTATTGTACTTGCATAATTGTAGGGCCTAATTATAGATTAGATTACGGCTCTAACTATCGAAGCCATAGGTACAAGTATTACTTACAGAAGTAAATTTTGAAATTAAATAAATCGATTTTTATAAAATACTAATTGGTAGAAAATAAAAAAGATACTTTTCAACTATGAACAATTTTTTATTGGTACTTTTTTAGTAATAAAAATGAAACACCAAAATTAATATTTGCTAATTTTTAATGACTTTCACTTGAATTTTTTGAAATTTTGCAGATACATATGATACCACAGCATTAACTATTACAGGCTGATAAAATGTATTATTGTGCAACATTAACATTGGGTTATACACGTGGTCGCACGCGACGTCTTCTGTTGCGCATCTGCAGATGTAGATGATTTTCTAGTAGACAAACCCATGTTAACGTCTTCTTACATCTGTTATGTCACTATTAAAAAAATTCACATAATAGACATATAGAATAATATAATATTTTGTGATCATAATAAAAGTAATCGAAATCCCTGCAATTAACTCGACTTTAGTAAGGCGTTACATAACTTTTCCTAGATTATTATAGTATTTTACTTTACAAATCCTTATTGAATTGACAAACATTACATCCAATTCTTTTTTATAATTTTAACAAATTAAAGAAAAATAAATCACTTTAAAGATTCTTTCGTTAAGGGACGTCATCAAATTATCCTCTTAGGGTACTCACATACTATTTTGGAGATATTTGTTCATATAAAGTTGTCAAAAAGACAAATAAAATCTTTTCTTCTAATTATTTCATAAAGTATTACAAAAAACCAAAAAAACACAGATTCTCTTTAAATTAAAAGTAAAAAAAAATTTTCGAATTGCGTGGATTCCATTGTTTTTTTTTTGAGATTAACGTTAAATTAATTTTTCAAACCTTCGTCTGCCTCAATATTATTTTATGGATTTAGTTTCCTTATACATTGCAGACTATGTATCTATTTTTTTAGCAAGGAGTAACAGACAGAACTATACAAAATAAAAAACGTATTGAATAAAACTAACACCGTCATAAAACTATACTGATTCATTTGAAAAATCCGATTTTTGAGATCTCTGGTATTCGTCTTTTGATCATTAATTAACGTATTCTAATATTTTGCAGAGATTGCCGCATAGTCACTAGAAATAAAACACCTTAGTTTTTAACAAAAATATTGGCTTTTGATTTTGTTGAACGACTGTCTGAGCGCCAGGCACAGCAGCAGGCTGAGCAGCATGCGAATGTAGGGCCACTATTCTATCTGCTCGAATGTTCATTTGAATTTTTGAAATTTAATTGAGATAAGGTTAGATTCGGCTTGTTTGGCCATAAGAAATAGTGAGACAGAGAGTGTTTTTATAACCTTACCCTAATGAAAATTCAAAAATTCAAATGAACATTCCGGCATATATGATAGTGACCCAGTGTACATGCGGTCACATGCGAAGTCTTCTATTGTGCCTCTGCAAAATTTGAGGACTTTCGGTAATTGAAAAATGAAAGACAATATTCATTATAAATTGCCCTGGTAGAAAATAGACGATATGTTCTAGTTAGTAATCAAGAAATCAACCAGATACGTTCGTTAGAATTAGTTCTGAAATTTATGCAAGTTGTGGTTGAAATCCTGGTAAGAGTGCACATATATGTAGTTTTTTATATCGGCAAAGTTAAAACCAGCATTACCCACTGTCGGTACAGTATCACCGTCCACGTGCGTCTCACTACTTAATCTTAAAATCGTATTAATTTTAGCTTTATTTTTCGGCTCTTATAGTATAAAATGTAGCTCGATATGGGTGTGTAAAGCAATTTTTTCCTCACTCGACTTTTCTCCTTCACTTCCGTTGGGTGAGATACATCTCGCGAGCTAAATAATAATACTAAAATATGTTAACACTCGTTATCTGGATTTCGCCTAGAAATTCATACAAAATGCATGTCGCCATTCATAGGAATACTAAAATATGTTAACACTCGTTATCTGGATTTCGCCTAGAAATTCATACAAAATGCATGTCGCCATTCATAGGAATTCTGGTCAAATTTGTTACCTAAATTCTACTGATATCGAAAAATTCTAGTTAAAATTCGGGTGAAAACCCAGCAATGATTCTACCAGGGTGGTACAAAATTGATACTATTATATCATTAGACATTTACATAAATTATACGTAAAATTTGAATAAATTAAGTCATAAAAGAGGTAAAATAGCAAGGTAAAATAGGAAAATAGATAATGAAACATATGTAAACAAGGAAGATAATAATCGTACAATAGGGTATTTTATATAGTTGCTAAGACTTGTAGATTGAAAGTATTTCTAATTTCGACAAAAACTAATTATTTCACTATAATTCAGTAAAGGAATAAAACACTATCAAAGGTAAAAAACGTTCAGATTATGTCTGGAATATAAAAATTCAGATTACTTTTGGCGATTTATTCATAATATTTACACAGCAGTGATAGAAAGAAAACCAGATTCGGTATTTTTTGCAATTTCAATGTTCGTGGACCGTAGTATTAAGATACCACAACGCTTTTTTTTCGTAAAATACTCACAGGTATTTTAAATGTGTATGAATTATGCAACACGCATATCGCGACTGATGAATATGAAAGTAAAACAAGCAGCGGGCATACGAGAAACCGCAGAGAGCGTAGATGTGCTCGGTTTTAAAGTTGACACGTGTTAAAATAAATTGGAGCTCACAACAGAGAGAGAGAGCGAGAGAGAGAGAGAGAGAGAGAGAGCATGGAGGAGCGCACTAATTCACGTCTATTATACTCAGCGCGAGCTTCTTCTTGCGCTGTAGAGCCGGTAATTTTTATGGCTCCTTTTTTACCAAGCGCCGTGATTCGCCCAATCATCGTCGTGTTGAGGAATGCTCTGAATGGAGAAATATTATGTCCACTTAGTAGGGGGAGACCGAATGGGAAAAACATATTCGTCAGCTCGTATTATCGAACGTATATAGATAATCTCGTGTGTGATAATGCGCGTGAATATCGCCCCGCTACTGTGTACCTCACACTGAGCTATGCATATGCATGAGATATATATTCAAAGCAAATAAAGATAAATCGAATTTCGGCGTGCATTTTATGCTACTTAATCCCAGAGTGGCTCGCGACAACTAATACTACTGTAGTGCAATGACGAATTTCCGTTACAATAAATAAACAGTAAATAAATTCCTGCGGAAACAAGCGACCCCCCGCAATAGACGCATCGGTCGGATCATCATCTGACCTGTTATATACACCGACAAATTCAACTCAAACATTAAATCGAGCCCCTCGTGTACACAATTAATCGTTTCATTAATCGATCGCCTGTTTTGCTGAGCTCTTGCGCACTCAAAAGACCGACAAAATTATACTTTGCTCTCGTGAAGAGTTATTTTGATTTATGAATACAGAAATGCCGAAGCGCGAGCGGAAAAATCAAGAGGACGTTGTTTGCACATTCGTGTGTTTGGCCAGAGTGGATGACGTCATGAAACAACAATAAACGATTTCCTGGACTGCTGACCCTCGTGTGACTGACATTCGACGCTTTTTCAAATAAATGATGCTTAGAAAAAAGTAGAAAGTATGAGATATGGCCTATATCTGGAGTTTGGTATTCCATTGTAGGTCAAAGTTATAACAAAATGTTCAAATGAGCTTTGAAGTTTTAATAATTTAAAGTAATTACACAGTTATTAAAATCCTATATATTATTTTCATTTCTAGCGTTTTTGTGAGTTCTTAAATGTTATTGCACATCTGCTTGCGACAACAAAAATATGAAAAAGAAAATAATATTCTCTTCGCAAAATATAATTAACCTTATAACGCTCAGCTTTTGTTCGTTTTCCTCTGCAACAATAGGTATAGTAAAACTAATTTACGTATTACAATTACCGGTGAGCATAAGATGTTTTTTTTAAATTTTAATAATTTTTTTTCAAACTTAGTAAATCTAGGTTGTATAATATTTCAAATAGAAAAATAAAATAAGCGTAAAAGCTTCATTTTACTGATAAAATGAATTCAGAGTAAATAAAGAATTGCATCGGGAGCTGGATCAAGAGCTGACTTTACAAGCTGAAAATTCTGAAAAATAATTTTCCGGCAAAAAGATTATTTCGAAATCCAGAATTGCCATTCAGGCGCGCTGCCAAACATCTAATGCATTTCTCCAGCTATCCCACTGAAAATTTCGCGGAATAATATTTCTCGCACTCTGTCGGTCATGAAAATTGGCAGATCGCTAGAGGGCGCGCCGGTGCTGGCGCTGTAACTCGCTCGGCGCGTGCAAGCCGATGTTCGTTGGAGCGTAAACTGGAAAGTACGCGCATGCAGTGAGCATCAGAACGTATCGCGCATGAGATAGAGCTTGAAAGAGTGTATACATAGTAGAGAGGAGGTAACAGAAGCAGAGGCAGCAGCGAGCGGCAGCGGCAGCAAGGCGCTAATTCTCATTTGCCACGCACCGGCGACTCTTCATTGCAGTGGCGTCTTATGCCGCTGCTGCTCGCGCCTCGGAAAATCTCTCTCTTCCGTCTCTAGCCTAGCTCTCCCGACAAGGCTTCTTCTCGCCCTTTCTCCCGCTCGCGCGTCTCTGCGGCTATCTCTCTTTGCTCCTCTCTTTCTCGCTGTTGCGAGAGCGAGCTTTTCATTCCTTTCTATGCTCTCGCGTCTCTCTCTCTCTCTCTCTCTCTCTCGCGTCTCTCCTTTCTCTCGCTCTTTTATTCTTTACGTTTTCATCCGGTGCGCTTTTTCTAGCTCGCGCGCGCTCCTCCCCCTCGATGCTCGGAACTTTTTTTTAGAGAAAGTACCCCCAACCTCGCGTCGAGAGTGAAACTCTTATAAAATGCGAAAGACAAGATTGTAGGAGAAGTACGCACGATTTTTTTAGTTTGCGGGAATCTTCTGCTGGGGCTGGCTAGAAAAAATAGCAGCGCGCTGCTGCATACCTTTGCCTGCACTTCGGACGTAATTACGCAGATTTATTCTGAGAACGCTGAAGGACTCCGTCTAACATACGCTGGAGACCACTTTTCTTTATTTCACAGTTTTTTCACTGCTTTTTCGACAACGTGTCTTCATAAAGGCCAACGGTAAAAGTCGCGTTATAATAAAATCAGCTTTTTCTGCATTTCTGCTTTTTCTGTCCCAGCCAGGGGAATAGAGGCGTTTCAGAAGAATAGTCTGCACATTTTTTCCTTTGAAATTAAGTGGAAACAAGAAAGCTTCTATCTTTTATAACAGGATTGTCTTTCTTTACATTTCTTTATGTTTATTAGATTAGTCGAAAAATAGAAAAAAATTTACTTTCTGTAAAAGAGACGAGACGCGCGGTTTAGTTCTTTGGTAACAACGTTTTTCATATAAATGACTGCGTTATATTCTTTTTATACAACAAAAAGGAACAATCATAAAAGTTTCGAGTATCACCTTGTTTAGTATATCGATCACGATCATATTTTGTCCTTCAAAAATTAAACATGTGTGAATTCATCATTAATTCACAGCTGCACCAGTAATTTTCTTGAATATTAATATTACTATTAATCATTCTTAGTTTTTAAACGATACAGTTGAAATATTTGAGCCTATCATAATAACTGTAATTTAAGAACCACATCACGCTATGAGCTTTTTAATTACGAGCGCTCTGCTTTGTAAAGGTTAAAAAATAATGGAGCATGACGTATATTAAGAGACTGCTATATTTCAAATTCCAAACGAGCAATAAAACAAGAACGAATCACATCGAGGACGTGTGTAACAGATGGAAAAAAGTTTAAAAGAAAGTAGTATAGTTGCTTCCAGCAGCCCGCAGCCAGTAGCAGCGCCAGCCGCTTATATTCCATTTGTTCTCCACTTTTTCATTTTCGTTTCGCAGCGAGATTTTCAGGTTGCATCCTCGAGGAGAGTCACCTTGAAAGGCGCCGCATTTAATCATATTTTCCGCTAAATTGAAAAAGTTTGACTTTCTCCAGGCCGCGATTTCTCTTTTCTATCCATCTTCTCGTACTTACTCTGTCGCTCGCCCTTTTTTTTCTCTTCCTCTCCGTTTCCCTCCCCCTGATTCGTTTTCTCTCCTAGCCATATCACAAATCGTCCTTCCTTCCTAATATTCGCTCGCTCAATAAAACGAGCCTTTTAAAGCTTGTTAAAAACTAAAGCTGACAACCAGTTGTTTATTCTCGCCCCTTCGCCCAATCCAAAATTATCCACGTTAAGTTTAATAGCTTTTCTCGTTTCCGAGCGGCTTGACACACGACGCGACACTTATTTTCCATTCCTCCGCACTTTCCGGCTTTTGATTGACACACTTGTTTGTACCATCGCGTTAGCTCGTTCTTCCCGTAATTCCAAAAATGTTCCGGCGCACACTTTTATACTGCAAGCCCGAATGGAGGCCATCTAGCCTGATTTTCTCGACTATTTTCGCTCTTTTTTTTCTTCTTTCCCTTCGACCATTTGATACGATACAAGTGAAACGCATTTAAGTGACGAGCTTGTCAAAGCGAGTCTTATATTGATGAGGACGTGAGTAGCGCGCTAGGCTCTCTTGCGGAGAGGTCAGAACACAAAAGTCCTTTTATCTTCCGACGCGAAATCTTATCATGGAAATGCCAGGTTGAGCTGAGCAGAGCTGAGTTTTTTCCGAGCGCTCAAGCCATTCAGCAGCCACTCAGGGAAAATGGGACCTCTGTTTATTTTGTCCGATCGATTCGATCGATCGAGTCGGCGAAGGAGTTTATAAATATATGCGAAATATGTATGAGGCTAAAGATATAACCATGCTAACGTTCATCAATTATTAAAAGGATATTTTCAAATGCTTGTTAATGGATTTTCACGTAAAATTGCTTATAAATTAAAGCCAATTTCTATTGCTTCTTTACGAGTGGGTAATTGAAGTTTTCGTTAGAACCTATGTAAATGGTTTGAACGATTTTTTCTTGCAGATTGCATGCAGAAAAATAATCGTTTTTAAAATGTATTTACAATAATTTATCGGATGTAAATTAATTACAATTTTTATAGCTTTTGCAATCAACAAAGTACTCTTTTAATATAAAAATAAGCATGAATGTATTCGCTAAACTATGATACGCAGTTACTCTAATAATCCCAAAAATCTTAATATCCTTTTTGAGAGAGTGCAGTAAAGTGCGAAAAACAGTTTAATTTAATGCAGAATTAATAGAAACTATAAAGCCCTATGTGGTTTAAATACGGATTAGCGCAAAAGCTAACACGATTTTAAATTTTTCAAATCAGATGGCCAAGTTGTGCATTTTGTATTCACTTGACAAAAGCGATAATCCAAAAGGCAGAACGGAATAATCTGTTTAATGTCTCTATATAGTTTTGGCAATGCAAATTATATTCGCAAACTCTTCAATCTATTTAAGCCGCTGTAATGCTTTATTTCGAAAAATAATATTAACATTCGAAATGACCTTAAATGCCAACTATTAAATTCGATAATTAAACAAACATAATTAATATACAGTAAACAAATTAATTCAGCAAACAATTCACAATAAAACATTGAATTGTATGTCTCGCACAAACAACCGAATACACATATTTTGTATCGATCAAATAAAAAACAAATTATACAGCGATAAATTTGGATATTTTAATCGCGAGGCGTATAGTAACGAGTGCAGTACTAATGAACACAGTATCACGTCGTGACTAATCACTCAAAGTCTTCTATCGTGATAAACAAGAAGGCCTCAGGGAAGTTTTAAAGAGTGGCCAGCAGCTTAAACTTTTTTTTTTCCAAAACAAATAACAACGTCACGTGAATACATTAGTCTTAATCGGTCATTCCTCGGTGCAGCAGCAGCAGTGCGCAGCCTTACCGCAATAACCGGCATGCTAAAAACAGAAGCAAACACACGCACGAACAAAGGCGAAGAAAGTCGCGGGGCGCGCATTAAGGAATCAGAATGAATTTCCGGCTGCGGCGCGCGCTGCTCTAGCGCGCAGAAAAGGAAAGAAAAACACAAGAGAAGGAATTACATGCAGAGCCGAAGCTATAACAATCCAGCAAATTAGTCATTCTCGCGAGCGCAGGCAGCGATAATTCCGGAGCGTGACCGCGCGCGCGCGCGGCAAAATAGCAAGCGACTTCCGTGGCCGCGGCAAGAGCCGCGATGTGATTCACGTAGACCCATTGAAATTCCGGCCTGCGTGCGCACGGCGATGATTCCACTGCAGGACCCGCACGATTTTTTTTTTCCAATCCAGCGTGCGCGGTCATTGCAGCGAATGTTAGGGAGGGAGGGGGGGGGGCTAAGAATATAAAACTTGTTTTTTCTCGCGAGTCACTGGGCTCGGATAATGCCAAGAGTGTAGCTGTACGTGAAAGCCGCGATTCGAGCGCTGTTCCTGAGCTATATATACCGCGAGCGGCTCTGTTGCCTGGCAGGTTTCCGCGACACGCGATCGGTGGAGGTGATCCTTTCAGCTGCCCCCTCTCTCTTTGCTCCTTCAAGAGAGACGGAGAGAAAGAGAGAGATAGAGCTTTGTTTCTCTTTTTTCAGAGTGAGCTTAGTATTCCTGCGGTCGCTCGGCCGGCCCCCGAGCTCTCCGCAGAAGAAATGCACCTCCGCAGCCTTTTGACCTGGGTCCTTCGACTTTGCTCTCTATTATATATATATATATATCTGCGTATAAAACCAGCTCTGGTTATTTAGGTGCTTACTTTTCCGCTTGGATTAGTTTTATTTTTGTCGGCTTGCGATGATTAGGTTGGGTTACGGTTACTCTTTTATTTTTCGTGGTATATACTTTGACGATTAATTTTGTTGGATTATTTGTTACTGAACCAGTCCCACCGGCGGATGTGATATTTTTCATCTACTGCAAGATAATTTAATGATACAGGAACACTTCAAAGTTTTTATAGATATAGTTTGATGTTGCAATGAACTAATAAGATAAGTTATTGATAAAACATTCATTAGAAGTTGTAGTATATCTTTCAAAGTACTACAGTGCTCGAAGAACTTTGAAAGAGTTAAACAAGGTGAGGTATTAATGAATGACAATCAAACAATTTATTTTTATGTGATGAAAAAGAAAAATCAGAAAGTCGGCTACTCATAAATCAATGTCGAATTTTGGCTTTAAAGTTGATTTTATCCTGCAAAGAAAATATTTTTATCAAGTTGAAAAGTCATTTTTAGTAAATTTTGTTGCAGCGCAAGCAACTTTTAAAGTAGTAAGTAATTATCCGTCTACTTTGAATGTGACATTCATAAAATTTATTCTAAATTAAATGATTATACCAACAAGATGTGTTGGGCTTGTTTCATGTATGGCCCGTTTATACACTACTTCTATTGCAAAAGTTTGCCTGCTTTAAAGTTCATATTTACTCGTGCACAAGAACAACTCCAAGTCCTGAAAGCAGTTAAAATCCTCGGTCCTAATTAAAGTTTTCATTTCCAGTGCAGAGCCATACTCCGAGGCATTTAATTTGCATCGCCAAATTAAAAGAAAGCAGAAAGCTAAAAAAAAAGTCTGCTGCTCTCCTCGGATCATTGGCCGTCTGGCCCCCGCATGTTTCATTGTCCTCCTCACGATATACGTGTGTCAAATCGCACTTTAACGCTCCGCGCTTAATGAACATATACGCGGCGGAGAGGCGAGAGTCTGCGTGTTGTCGGCCCTCTCGGCTTTTATACAGCGAAAGAGATCGGCGAGGCATGACATCTATTATCTGTTCCCGCGTTCGCAAGCGCGTGTGACGCCGAGGAGAGGAGAATATATAGGGCCGGGGCGGAAGGGAATGTCCATTTCATCGAATGCATCGTGCGCGCTCTCACAGCCCGTCATCCTTTCCATCGACTGACAGACGGAATGTGGGTTAGGTAATATCGAGAGCGTCTCTCTCTCACTCTCCCTCGCCGGAGTTCGCGAGATGTAAAGCGACGCTGGATTTTTTCGTCGATATTCCCTTTTTTCTCTCCTCGGGACCTCGTTTTGTTGGAGCTCTCTCTCTCACTCTTTTTCTCTTTTGTTCGTTTTTACGCTTAATTTGATCTCTTGACTGCTATTCGCAAGGATTCCTTTGTCGCTGTTTGCGCATGATTTAATTGCTTTTCAATGTCGTGCGAGCTCGTGGCTAGTGGCAGAAATTAGCGGTGCTTTTGCCGTTTTGCTTTGCCGGCGCTCTCTAAGCTTTATTCGAAGAGACATAATTCAAAGTAATGAACAACTTATAACAGTGTCTTTAATTGCCGAGGATTAATATTGCGGCAAAAGCAGCATTTTATTTTCCTCCTGATTAGATATATAAATTGCAAGAAAGAAATATCATGTCTTATCTTATCGTATTTGGATAACGGAGAATCTAACTGGATTTATCATTTTCTTGAGCGCATTGGTAAAATTAAATCAGCAGCCACGTATCTATTATTAACTGCAATGGATCGTCTAAAAATATATCGCATTCAATTATCCGATTTTGAATCGAATTCAGCATATAAAAATACACACCCAAAATATCCCTCAATATTAAATTCTCTAATTGCATCGGGCATTTATATATAATCGTTATATTCACCTTTATTGCCAATCAGCTAAAGTAAAACCCGCTGATCCGACCCGCTAACAGAGAAGGCAAAGAAAATATCCAACGTTTGGGCTGCGTGACTCCTTTCAACGCTATAGGCGCGTATATTTCCTGTATACGCAAGCGCGTATTTCTTCGCGCTTTTGCATTCGCTCAATGCATTTTTAACGTCTCTCTCGCATCCTCTACTGCCGGCATCATTGAACACACGTGTGACGGGCGAGAGCGAGCTCTTTTGCCGTCGCCTCGCGGATGTGTATACGGGGAACGGTGTGAAAGAGAGCGAGAAAAAACCGGATTCGGAAACGCGCATGTGTGAGCGCGACGCAAGCTTTTTTTATTTTTTTTTTTTTTTTGCACTATGCGTGCAACTAAAGCCGAAAGCATCGCCGCTGCTTCGTGACGCTTCGCTCGTATTTTTGTGGACTCTCGTGACTGCAGTCGCGGTTATTGGACCTTTCGATCTGATTATTTTACGGTTTTGGACTACGAGTGATATTGATGTGCTGTTTAAAATACTTGCCTTATTTTCGATTCGACCAATACTTAATGATATTTATAACTGGATGATTGGAATAATAAGTATATCTTACGCTATTATTTAAAAATAAATTAATGCAAGATTCTTGCACTCTGCATAAGAACAATCTATGCGTTACGAGTTATGTGCCGCGAGTGTCGTGTCGTGTGTCACCCCAAAAAAATCGCCGTCCATCTAATAATCTACATAAACATAGATCAACGGAGGGAATAAATAGTGCGTTACTCACATGTCTAAGTTCTGTTCCTTTTACCCTGGGCTTACGTAGATTAATAGACCGTGGTCAACGTTTCTTTTGGGGCGACATATGATGCATAATGTACAGATTTTTAAAACAAAACTCCATTTATTCATTTCCACTACACTGTGATAATCTATTTATCGATATACCGTTCTGATACTCAGCCAGTTTCTCGAGATTTTATGTAAATTGAAGAATTTCTTTAGGTTTTTATTAATTATTTAACTACTAATCACTAAAGTAAAAGGCGGAAAATTTAAATCATAATTTATAAATTCTTTTAATTAAAGAATTAATTATAAATGTAACAAGTTTTTAATTTATAACAATAAAAAAATTCAAAGTTCGTTTAGTTAATCTCGTTTGATCATTATACTTAGTAAGCGTTTTAAAACTTGGTGTTAAATTTAACTTGAAGAAGTTTAATGTACTTCACAACTCAGAATTAATATCTGTAAAGAGATTTTATTGAATTGCAGATAAGATTGTTCTAGAATTATTGAAATATAAAGGTATTAATTTCTTTATTAATCTTATTTTAAATCTGCGTAAATAAATGCAAATAAATTTAATTTGGCTGCTTGTAGTAGAAATAGAAAAAAAGCGATTTGAAAATTATTATTTTTTAATTAGTCTTCTCATCAATTTTAGAACATTTAAATTAGATATTACCTTTCTTCGATTCAATGCAATTACTCTCAACTACTTTTATCAAATTTATCCATTAGATCCTATTTAATTTAAATTTAGTTCTTTTTCAAGTATTGCACTGAAAAAAATAATTCGCTAAATTAGCGAAAATCTGGGCAAATTTTCTGAAAAATTATGGGCAATTTTAGCTTT
>UELX01004127.1:0-19517 GCA_900480035.1 Eupelmus urozonus
TAACACGTCCGAAACGTCGGCAGAGAGAAAATAAAAAATTGGATAGTTCGCGGCGATCAAAACCTTGTCTACTTATTCACAAATTAAACATTTTTGTTAATATTAGTTATTGACTTAGCTGAATGTTATTATTGATATAAATCGTAGTTTTTATTAAGTGTAGATAATTTTACTTGAAACGTTATTAATTTTCAAAACAATTTAAAAAGTAATTAAAAGTTTGAAAAAGCATTCCAACCAGGGATTTCAATTCAGTAGTAACATTGACTAAATCGTTCGAGCACTTGGTCCATCCCAGGGCAAGAGATGGTAACACATTAAGATTTATCAAAAACAAAAAGGTGGGCTTCTGTTCTGTGTGACAAAGACTTGTATTGTTCTCTAAAACGACTCTTACTACCTCGACTCACCGCACCATGTCACCCTTACGTGTCCAAATGAAAAAAAAAAATAAAAATAAAAGCGAAGCCTCTGAAGTGGACAGATGGGCTGTTAATATCGGCCCAAGCAATATTTTCTCATATCTTGCCCTTGCTTCGTGTGTGACTCTAGTTTCTTTAGGACAATGATCAAGGAGGCGAACTTTTGGGGCGACGACTTCGTGATGTCGGGCAGCGACTGCGGCCACGTCTTCGTCTGGGAGCGTGAGACGGCGAAGTTGTGTATGCTGCTCGAAGCAGACCAACATGTCGTCAACTGCCTTCAACCACATCCGTTTCTGCCCATGCTGGCCACCTCGGGCATTGACTATGATGTCAAGCTTTGGGCGCCCATCAACGAGGAGTCCAATTTCGATGAAAAGTTTGCCGACGACGTAAGTTCTATTTTATATTTTACCATAAATATTAGTGCAAATAGCCATGCTTACATGATTAATTTCACGTTTTATTTATAATCTTTTTTTGACAATGTGGTATTAGAAATAATTAAAATAATGATGTTGAGTCAATATTTTTTAATTAATTATTCTCTAATATCTATAAATTTATTCTTAAAGATTTATTGATCAACACTTTAAAACATTCAAATTAAATTATCTTTCTTTTTTTAAATTTTGTTCTTGATTTCATTCTGATTCAATAAAAAAACATAACAAACCCACAAACATTTATTGTGGCATAAAAGAATGAGGCAATCGAAAAACGTGAATTAAAAATCTTTTAAATTTAAATTTTGTTATCGCTAGCTTATCTAAAGTATAAAAGAATCTTATTTTTTTCATAAGTGATGTGGTACATATTAATTATTTTCCCACTTTAAATACATTTTTAATTCATCAACACTTGATGAAACAAACTATTATTTCAAAAAAAAAAAACATTAAAGACTTTCATATTTGTAAATCAAGAAATAATTGTAATATAATTTTAATCTTTTACTCTAAACGTAAACGTTTTCAAGAAAGCAATTTATAAAATTTTCAAAAAATTTGTTTAAAAGAAAACATAAGGTTTATTTCCTTGTTAATGCTAAATTCTGAAAATATTAGTCATCGCAACTTTTCTTTGAAGTGCAATGCACACTTTATGACACCTACTACAATGGGCTTAAAATAGCTTTGTGAACTAATATTTCTGTCAACTAACGTTTTCATCGCCTGTGGCAACATTTAACACGACGTAAGATTTAAGGTGACGATAATTATACCCACAAGTTTTCTCTTTACTACTGTAGACAAAGCTAGTAGCATGAAATATACATTTAGGAGATCTTAAAATTAATTAATTAAATAAATATAAACGATTATGCAAAGAAAATATTTTAATCTTCTGACGGAAGTCGTCTTTTTCGTACTCTGCCCTCGCTTCTACGGATTAATTATTGCGTTTTCCACCTCAGACACCGGCATATTCTTGGCATTAGCTTCGACAGAAGGTCAAAAATAAATTTATTCATAGGTACTCAAAATAACAAGTAAATTAAAATTTAAACTGTAAATTAATTTTCTGGACATCTAATTATTTAATACATTTCTCTCTTAAAAAAAAAAGAAATATATTATTGCAAAAGTTATACTCGTAAAATTCTAAAGTTCTTTGAGTACGTAAAAAGTTATCTTGATTTTTTGTACATATTATAATCTACTTATAATTCGTTTTGATACAATTTACAATTTATTTAAGATCAATATTTAAAATAGCGTCATACTTAGTCGGTCGTTTGACGCATAATTTACAATTCCAAATTGTATTAATAGATAATGATTTGCCTAATGAATAAAACGATTTCCCGAAAAAATACCTATTTTAACTAATAAAGATGATTTAATAATAAAATTTAATTTTTAGCTGAAGAAACGAAATGCAGTTATGCTGGAAGAAACCAAAGACACTATTACTGTACCAGCCGTATTCATGATCAGGATGTTGGCTTGTCTTAATCAAATAAGAAGAGGTAATAATCTTTTTTAAAACATATTAAAGAAATTCTGATTAAGGAAAAATAAAAACAAAACAAAAAATTTAGAAACCATGCATTGGTTATCATTAAAATAATTAATTGTTTTATAAATATTTATATATTCGTTCAGATAGAAAGTAGAGTGGAAGAAAAATTAATGTCGATGGATTTTATTTAAAAAATTGAGATTTTCAATCAATGACTGCTTTAATTAGTGGAAAATACGAAAAGGTCTTCGAATTTTCCGAAAACTATTGATACGTAGAGATAAGAAAAAATTATTTGAAATATGATACATCTTTGCTAACGCTCTTTTAGGCCTTATTAAACTATATTAATTAATTAATATATTAATAGATTAAAAGCATTTTTTAATTATTAATAATTTTAGGTCGAGGTCGAAATAGAAGAAGAAGTGGAGATGAAGAATAAGTGCAAAACACATTTTATAACTGTCATCATTTGTCACGTCTCAACTGATAATTATTTAAAATAATTTTATTATTGGCCATAAGCATGAAGTAATTATCGATATCAATCTAATTTTTGACGTTGAAAAGAAAAAAATTTTAAATTTGCAATATCTATGCGAAAAAGTTAAAAGAATGAATGAGCGTCATAGATGCAATGTGATAATTTTATGATGGGATGCGCTAAGTAAAAATTTCTTTGACAAATGTTTGAGAATTGAAGTATCTCATAAGTACTACGATTTGTATGCATTTGCTTTTAGTTGTTGCGACGTCATTAAATTATATTTATAAACCATATCTGATCGTAACACATCAAATCATCGTGGGTGCAATATTATATCCTAAAAAAAATTGTGATTAATGTTTATCCTAATTTATTACTTAGAAATATCTTTCAAAGTGTTGTAATAAGATGCAAAACCCATTTTTATTACACAATATAGGAAAAGATATGTCAAAAATGGAAAGGATGTGCCTTAAGTTTTTGAAAACGATGAGCATTGTAATCTGCATTAACTTTAGACAAGAAAATGACAACAGTTTATGTTTTAATTTTTTCTATACCAATTATAAGTACTTATTTGAATCATATACTATATTATCACATCGAATTAGTAACTTATAAAGTTTTAACTACTGTATAAAAGCATAGGTGAAAGCGTCAATTAATCAATAAATCACAATTTATTTTTCGATAAAACATAATAAATAAAGTATACAGTATAAAATTTTGTTTTTCAGCTCTAGCTATATAAATATAATGATTAAATCATAAGTTATAAATATCATATTTGCGAGCATTTTCAGAGTGATGCAGATTTTTAATATTTAGAATGCATTGTTTTTCAAAGATGGAATGAATATTTTCGAATTACAAAATTCTTAATTTTTGTATTGAACAGACTGTTAACCAAATTCTATAGAATATAGTCACGCTTTAAACTTGCAATAGATAAAATAACATATGCGTGATTTAATAATCAGCCTTTTAAATAATGCCGATTAAAATAAATAATGTAGCGTTTTATTTGTTAAAATAGTTAAAATAATCTCCACGATAAATTGTAATCGAAAGATATTTAACGCCGTGCAGTGTAAATAGTAAATCAATAAGAAATAAAAGGTCATTTTTACTACATTGTAAATCGTTGAATTATTCTCCTATTCTACTTTTTTTTATTTTTTATCAAATTAATATTATCAAAAATATATGTTAAACATGGTATGTTATATGCATTATTTAAATAATAAGATAGCGATAATTATTTAATAGGTATTTTCAATATAAGATATTTAATTTTAAGCTCACAATTGTTTTTTTTTTTATTTATGCTAATGACATAACTGTTAGATAGGTACCTTGAAAATACTCGCACTATTTCATTTAATTGTTTTTTAAGTTTGACTATACAAAAAATATATTTTAAACTTCTAAATTTCATTTTTTTGTATTTCAATTAGCATAAAAATATGTTATTTAGTCCCGTTCTTTCCCATTTAAAAATTTCTTTTCCACCGAGTTTTTTATTCGGATAACTCGGAGTTTCAAGAGCTCACACAATTCTATTAGTTATAGATTACTTAAATTTTTAAGGAGGTTAGTGCGATATAATCAGATTCAAAAGCTAATTTTATTTTTATTAACTATTTTATCCAATATAAGATGACTAAAATCTTACAATTATATTAATTTACTTTATAATATTCTGACATGAAGTGTAAAAATTAAAAAGAACAGTCGAAAATGAAATTTTGTACAACTTTAGAATCGGACTGTACCACACAATAGATATATTAATAACATTAGGCTCAAATTTTAAACTTTAATATTATAAAACGGCGAAGCTAGGGTTTTTGAAACTTTTATATAATTTTTCAATTATAATTCTTAAAAACATATTGGCTCTTCAAAACAATCTTAAGAAAACTTTTGCTTTAATAAATAAAATTTTTCGTTTCTAGACGAATCCTTCATAAAACCCCATGTTAATGTGTACAACTTTGAGAGTTAATAGTACTGAATCAATGAAGCTAGGCCTTCTAAAATGTACACAATATCGTTAACAGTGTTATTTACAAGCGATCAAAATTTTAACAAGTTTTTAAGAAAATGGAATATTATACTAACCCCCTTAAACTGCAACTACAAATCGTTCTCGTAAACTCCCATCAAAAAACGTTAAATAAATTCAGAAATCACCCTAAGTATCCTGTCGTAATAGAGCGTTCGAGGACTCACCAAGGTGGTCTTCGTAACCGGTTCAACGCGTTTTTCCTGATTTACGGCCGTCAGGGTTCTACATTTTTTATCTGAAGCGCATCCATGTAGGTACCACATCAAAGATGTTTGAAACTGTTTAATCAATACATTATTTTTATTTAAATTCTAAGTATAGTTTAAACATAAAAACTTGAAATTAAAATTTTAAAATTATTATTTGAATCATGCAAATGCAAATGTATTTGTAAACTCATTTTGTGCAATTAAATTAAAAATTTAAATGAAGATCTGATAAAAACTACCGAAATATCTGATGCAAATGAGCATTAAAAACTTCAATTTATACTAAAACTATCTAAAAATTAAACGCGAAGTGCAAAAAATATCAATTAATTTGCAATCTTTTCTTAATAAATACGGTTAATTAATAAATTTTCATTCATTAAAAAATAAAAGTTCAAATACGATATACATGTATGTATTACGTTTACAAATCTGTGTTAATATGTAATTGTATACATAAAGATATTAATTTTTTATTTTTTCGGTGAATAATAAATAAATTTTCCATAATATTTTTTGTATCCAATTTGAGCTTTATAAAGAACAATTAATAATAACAGAAAAACAGCTCTGACTCATAAGAAAAAACGATCATGTATATAAGCATTTTTCTTATCTTTGAAATTCATTAGAATCATTTACAATAGTTACAACTTGTTTGATTTTTCTACTCGTCATTATCGTCTATTATCCTTACTTATCCTGCTTTATATTCATGATTTTTTCTTATTCTACTTTTGTTTGCTCTTTTAAGCGAAAGCATGTTAAAAACAATAAATATTAGATGTAAAAGATTAGATTTTTTTGCAAATTTTAAATATCGTGTATTTGCCCTTACCGCTAGGTAATCTAAGCAAAAAAATTTAGGAAGATTTGTATATTTTTTTTTCTAAATTTGCAAGTATGCGGTGATAAACGAAGTAACAGATCAAGAAATTTTTTAGATTTCTTTTTGTTACAATTTTTTTTTAGTTAAAACAATCGTAAATACTAATTTATAAAATATTACAATTGACAAAAAGTTAAAGGAAGTTTAATTAAAAATAATTTACGAAATTACTTTCGGTATATGACGGTTATAAGATTTGTCCTAAGTTTAAGATGGGACAAGTCGGAATCTTGTCCCGTCTTGATCTTTTTTTGATAATATCAAAAAACTCCGAAAATTCGGACGTTTTTTCGAAATTTTCCAAATTTTATCGAGATTTTCCAACTTGTTTTATAAATAAATGAATTATAGTAAAAATAATAACTTTATAAGAGCACCAGGTTTATGTATCATGGATCTATTGCTGAAATCTTTCCGGGTCTTATTTTGGCCAAAATAAAGAAATCCGCGTCCCAATATCTTATTGAATAGGCCTCAAAACTTGATTTATAAATAATTTTAATATAATCTAAAGAAAATTAGTCTATCACTTTTAAATATAAAATCATCAAAAAAATCAGCTAAATTTGGATCTTCTAATAATTTCTAGCTGACGATAATTCTGTGTTCTATACTATGTAATTCAGTGCTTAAATTCAAACTATTATAATGTTCGACTGAATTCATATTTTTCTGTTCTGAAATTCTGAAAGAGAAGATCTTTTTTACTCGTTCAATTTATTTATTTTTTTGTAATTTAGTTGATGACTATAATTTAATCTAAAACATTCAAGTATTGCTTAGAAGCTATATTTTTCTTAAGATGTGACATTAAAATTATCTTTAACCTCAAGTTTCCAGATCTATTCAATAAAACTTAAAAACAATTTTCTTATCTATGGTCCACAATCCTATAGTGCTCTCTTTGTTAGTAATAAATAAAAGGTGATTTATAAATGAAAACTATCAAAATAAGTCCATATGTATCAAAAGGAATCGCAAAATGAATTAAGTGTATAAGTATAATAGTCTCGGCAAGACGACTTATTGTTAGTTAAAATTATTTTATTTATGGAAATTTGTATAACTGAAAGATCACATGTGTAATATACTATAAAATGAACCATAATTTTGCACTATGGATTAAAGATAACAGTGTAAACATTAAAAATGTAATACTTTAAAAGTACAAAAAATGCTGATAAGTCATTATTTCACAACACTGCAAGATTATTTATTTATCTAAACCGATTATATATATATATATATATATGCTTTTATTTACTGTTTTGTATAAATAATTCGAAGATAATTAATAAACTATATAAATAATTGCATATATAAAAATGCCTGATATACATTTAACATTATCATTCATCTCACATTTTAATTATTTTGTCCCAGTACAGAGATACTTCAAAGTCATTCTTCTGTCCCACAAACTGTAGAGAAAGTGTTTAACATGGCTAGTCGATCGATGAGATAAACATATTGCCGAGACTTTCTTTATTTGTCTTCCTTATACAAGATCCACTTTTCATTGTCAATTCATAATAATTTTTCACGAATTATTAATATCGTTTTTCACTGTCTGACAAGAAATGTAAAAGGTACGTATTCAGCTGCAGAGTTCAAGGCTAAATTTGCTGAATTCATGTGTAAGTCATCACTTACTATACCTTTTTTTACTGTGCAATCGTCTGCGAAATTATAATTTTTCGTAAGTAATTTATTCACATGTGTATATATTTAGTAAATTTCAAATATACTGAACCAATTGTTTTATTTTATATTTTATATTCTTATAAATAGTAGTTTTCGGATTTTGTAACATAAAATAAGAAATTTAGACTAATAATAGATATGCGTATATAAATTACTTGAATATATTATTTGTATTTTGATAAGTATTAGCATAACGATATCTATATCTTGAACGAAAAGCATAACGATAATATAATCAATTTAGAAGTTAATTCCCCGCTTACGCACAAATCCCTAAAAAACAAAGTCGCGTAGCCCTGATATATATCTTGGGCCTTGTAAGTGGGGATTTCCAGATGAAAATGTTAGATTTTCCCATGCTTGTCAATTACAAATTCAAAAATATTTTCAAGTGCTACAAAATTTTCGAGCATCCTAAAGATAACAATGAAAATTCAGATAGCGTATAGTAAAGATATATGTCGTCACGTTTACTAAAGGATGAGTCATCCTTGAATCACAAATGCTTGTGTTTATCAATACATCAATATAACAACTAGATTTAGCTTTAGGAATAGAAATATGCGTATTAATGTTATTATTAGTATTAACTAGAATCTCTTTAGTTAAATAATATTATAAATGTTACTCTGAAATAAAAATTTAATAAGAGATAGCATTTCCATATCATTATATAGTAATTTAAACAAAAATTATAAAATAATTATTGCGTTTACAAATTGATGAAAAGGATATTACCAAGATTTACAAGGACTCGTTTTAGGGTGGTTACATTCTTTTTTATTAAATAAAGGGTAATGGTAAAATATTTTTTTGAATTAAAAATTTGATGAAAGAAATAGTTGTCCATAAATATTGGTAACTGAAGCTTCAACATCGCCTTAAATATATCAATTTCACAGAAACCACCACCCTTAAATTATAATTAAAAATACCAATCCAAAAACACGTTAGAATCATAAAACTACATTTCCCAAACGAGCAGAAGCTCAAACGATCGGCAAGCAACATCTGCGAATTAACTTGACCTCTTGCCTCGGCGCTCTCCGCGTATCTTTGGGAAAACACGCGCACTTACTTACATCAAGAATATCCCCGCGTGAGAGAGTCGCTTCTGGGTTTCGAACTTCTATACTCTCCCGTCGAGATAGTGCCGAGAGCGAGGGAAAAAAAATCTTATATAAACATTGCCGATCGCGACGGGCTCCATTAGTCGTGCTCCGCTCGGCGGACGGTGCGTGTATATACGTGGATACAGTGGATGCTGCGCGCGTTCGTCCTGTGCGTGTAGTTACATATAGGAAACAAAAATGAAGTTCCACGCGTTCAAGATTTTTTTGTTCGCGCTTGTGATATGTAAGTGTTTGTTTTATTTGTCACTCGTTCAAGTGCAGTGTGTTCGTTTTTTTTTCTTGATACGTTTTGGGATTTTATGAACTTTCGGAAATTTTGATATTGTGAAATTGTATTTTCTAGGCCAAATTGAAAAGTTACACTGGTAGCTTTTATTGTGCGTTTGTTGGGGATTTTAGTTTTGCGAGTCTTGAACGCACACAAGGAGTGCGTCAGGAGAGATAAATCACGTTATCTCTTTCATAAATTTTCATTTCGAAAGGTGCTTGTAAATTGTTACCAGGAACTGTTTGATGAAAGCTGTTAATACTTTATTAATGCGTCGAACGGTTATGTAGCAAAAACATTTTAAATAAAAAAAAAAATATTTCATTTTTGAAAAATTTATTCAAAATATAAAAATGTAAACACTATATTTTGAACGTTTACCGTAGTTTGTTTTATTGTTTTGATGACTTTATCAATTGGGCAAAAATATTAATAATAAATACTACACATTAAGAAACAAATAAAAGCCATAAAATTATTTCAAATTTACATTTCAATTCTAATAAAAAAAAATTTTTAACTCCAATATTTGATACAAATATTCGATATCGAAAATTTCTGATAGTTCTGTGGTTTTCAAAAATTGTAAAAACACGAACGCATTGGAATAATCCATGATTGAAGAATACTAAAAAACTTTATTCTATTTCAATTTCCAGGCAGCGTAAGCGCTAGAAGACGATGGGGTGGTGGTGGTGGTGGTGGTACTAAACCAGCACCCAGACCCGTGTCCAGACCCGCTGCACCCAGACCCGCACCCAGACCATCAAGTAAGTCAAGGATTATAAAGAAATATGATTATTATTAAAAATGATTTAATTGTCTTTGCATAACGGTTTACTTTTTACCAATTCAAAATGTGATAGAGCTACAAGTATTATAAGTCATTACTGCAATGCGTTCATTATTGACATTAAATTATAATTGTTAACTGATAAACAGCAAAATTATAAATTGCAAATATTATAATTTTTTGACTATATATAAAAATTCACTGTTATATTGTTTTAAAAAATTTGAATAAAGTATTTTACAATCCTGAACAAAAGTCATTAATAACTCATTAACATGCGTATTTATATGCATTTTCAAACTGATATCATAACTAAAACTGAAAACAAAATTTAAAAATAATATACATTTTACACCTATGTTTATTTGAAATTTTCGACTATGTTTTTGATAAATGATGATGTAGTAAGTACGCATATATTTATAAATTCTGATAAAAATTGCTATAAGAGGTTACAAGTAAGACGTAATTCACTACGGGTAGTTAACCAGATGAATTCAAGGAAATATAGTTAACATTTTACTTATCCAAACGCTTATCGTTAATTTTTTTATTTAGAGATGTTTCCAATAGCTTAAATGGTAAATATCTACTTCTGTTTATTGCTTAAAGTTAAAAAATGAAATAATATGCGCTTTTAGTCAAAGATTTATATTTCATTTTATTTATTTTGTATTGTATTAAAATATTGATAAAATTGATAAAACAGTAAGCATACATTTTGTAAAGATGAAGCGTTATAATGTTAAGATTTCCAACAGTTAGATATATGAGAATCTCTAATTACCCGTTGACTTGCTTTATACGTTTAGTCTAACGTACTGTGTTGTTTCTAATTACTACATATGGAAATAAAACCTGTTGAAAAAATTTAACTAGATTTTCCTCCTGAAATTTCATACGAAAATCCTTGTGGATTTTCAGAAGGATTGAATTAGACTTGAATTTAACTCTTTTCCCACGAGGTTTGTGCGAGTTATTGAAATCGCTATCGAAATAGATTTCTGAAAAAAAAAATCCATATAATGGTATCCAAGTAAATACAGGAGAATTTCAATGGGGAAATATAGTACCTAACTTGTCATATTTCATAAGAATTTGACTTATTTTTCAAAATTTCTTTTTACTTAATACAAACAGAATAACATTTATATGAAGAACTGAAATATATATATAAACATCGGCTAAAATAATATTAAAAAATCGCTAATTATAAAGAAATAACGTGTAAAAAATTAAATGTTTGTCGAGTCCCATTTCACGAAAAGACTAATTATTTACTTAAAAAAATTCAACCATGTTTATTTATAATCATGTACAGCCGGGACTTTTCCTCCTCATCCAAGCAAGCAACAGTCATCGGACTTTTTGTTAAGAGAGTCTGGCAGACCTTCTCTTCCAAAAGGTAAAGGTATTCTAAATATAGATCTCTTCTCTCCTGTATACCTGTCAAGGCAAAGTTTCTCTCCAGTCAAAGAAAAAAAATAAATCTTTTTTGTAAACATAAAATTTCTTTATGTGCTGAGAAGTTAAAGAATTTAATGATTTTGAAGCAGTAAGATTGTATTTTTTTATTGATAATTACTAAAATATATTTATATTAGAGTTAATAATTTCATAAAAATTATTCAATTTCTCTTTAAAAACATGAATAATTTTTTTAATTCACTTTTAAAATAATAAGTTTAAAAGTTACTGATGTTTTAAAAATCTAGTTGAGCACTAGTTTTTTATCTATTTAAAAAATGTATACCTGCGTGATTCAAAATATAAAAAATTAAATTCCAATAAAGTATAAATTGAACATAATTTTTGTATATAGAAACGGATCTAGAAGTCTAAAATAAACCTAACTAATATATAAATAAAACTAGAACATATATATTTTTATTTAAACCAAAAAGTATCTGTTTTCAATTATATTTATATAGGAGTACACAAAACTGATATTTTACACTAATCGTTCTTATTTATATTATAAACACCCTGAGAGAAACGTTAACAGGGTGCCCATATAAACTAAAACAGCCTTTACAGTAAAACTAGATTATTGTAGATAAGAAAAAGTAGATAGATCTAGACATTGTTTGAATTGAATATTTTATTATTTTGAATATATATTTTAAATGCATATTTTGAAATATGTGCGATGAGTGTGTGAAATTTCGGTACTTCCTTCATCATAAGGACAGTTGTGGAGCAGTGCGAAAGCTGACCTAAAAAGGTGTTATGGAGCAGACGTAAAACACGTGAAATATCCCTACGGAATATTATATGTTTTATTTAAAGCTGAAGACTTCCGTTTTTCAGAAAAGCTCTACAACTTCGTTTAAAAAAATTATAAAAAGAAAAATTTCTAAAAAAAAGTTTTTGGAATTAGTTTAATTAATGTTTAAAAACATAATATTGGGTCCCCGTATAATATCCCGTAGAGACTTTTATTCAACCCTTTCACATCTCCTTAAGGCGACCTTGGAGTTTAGGTTAGGTTTCATTTCGTATTTTACAAATTACGCTTTCAGTTTATAGAATTCTTTGGATTTTCAAGTTTTCCATTATTCTACAGTCTTTAAAGAATGATGGGAGCTTAAAAAATCTAAAGAATTTCATTTAATGAAAGCGTAAGCTGTAAACTACGCCTAATCTCCTAAGACGCCTTAAAGACAAAATACTTTATCTTCAAAAATATTAAAATGGATAATTTAAAAAAATTTAATGATAATATAAATATGAAAGTTATAACTTTCGATAATGGAACTAGATGTCGTAATGTTGATATACGGTATCTAACTCAATTATCAAAAATTTACACAAGTTTATAATTAGAAACAGTTGCGATTGAAGTTTTTATAAAATTCAGGGTTCTAAATTTCATAACTCAAAGATTATAACTTTTAGATTATTTAAAAACGTACCAATTAATATAATAATAGAAAAAAGTTGTGTGCTTTTTATCACTGTAATATTGAATTATTAAATCATTACTATATGATATTTATTTCAGCCCCGACGCACCCAAATCCAACACACGTGCAATCTACTCATCCTCACCCTCCGTATCCAACGGGAAGCAATCATCAGCCGAGTGCGCCACCAGGTACGCTTTAAATTTCACGCTTCAAACAATGTTTGTAATAAAATTTTATTTTGCTAATAATTGCAAAATCACTTTTGCAGCCAAGCCAACCATAACTCAAGAACACCATCAGCAAAGTCATTCATCAGTCTCGAACACTGATCGTGAGTATTTTGCAGAATTTTATTTTATCTCAGTTTTATCACTCAAGAGCGTGATAACTAACCGCATAATATACTTACCTTTTACTTTAGCTTATGCAAGGCAGCCTGCCACGAACCCCCATCCCTTTGACACTGCGTACAAGCCATCCGGTGGTTACCATGCGGGAGGTCTTCCGGTCGCACCTCAGGGTATCTCTGTTCCTACGTCCCATTCGTCGGGTGGCTCGCCCCTTTACCCGACCAATGTTCACAATACGCACAGTCAGCCCAGCGTCTCGCCCCCTTACCCGACCAACCTTCCAAACCACCCGCACCCTGGTCCGGTCTCCTACCCGACCATGAGCCACACGTCATCGCACCAGCCAATCCAGCCGCAAAGCTATCCCAACAGCCACTACGGTGCGCCACCACCCTACAGCCCGAGTGGAGCTCCCTATCACCCGGGCGGTTACCAGGCACCTCCGTCGTATCATGCGCCCCCGGCCTACCAGCCACCCACGGCGCCATTCGTGCCAGGACGCACCGTTTACGTCGTCTCGGACAGCGGCCACAAGAGCAGCAGTGGACCCGGCCTCGGCACCTACATTGGCAGCGCTGTGGCCGGTGGGGTAGCCGCTGGCGCCACCAACGCCATCGTTGATCACGCCATCAGCAGCATCTTCAGGCCTAGCAGCAACCACATTCACACCTATCCAAGTGCACCTCCTGTAGGAACACCCACCTCCACTGTTACTCATACCACCAACAACTATTATTACGGATCGCCAGGATCAACCGATAGCGCAACTGGTAGTAGTAACGCTAATCAGGGGAGTTCTGCTCCAGTGAGTCAACCAGCAAACAGTCAACCCGCTGCCCAGCCAGCTCAGACCGGAACTGCTCAGGTTGATGCGCAGCCAAGCGCTGGAACTGTGGCAAATCCAGGTGAGCTTTTTTCCAAGAGTGCAACGAATACTCAATTATTAATAGAAATCTCGATCTTTATACTTGTGAATATTGAAAATAACGAATGTTTTGGTAGGTGTAGCAAGCTCAGCACCAAGCGGCACTCAGGGTAGCCCTTCAAGCCAGACTAATGGAGTAGCCAGCAAAGCCCCAGAAGGACAACCTGAAATTCCTCCTAGTAATTTTATTTCTGATGAAGATCTGATGAAATTTACCGAGGAACTGTTCGACAAAGCTGACTCAAACTTGAATCAACACGTCGAATTGAATCTCCAAAAACGGGCTGCTAACATTGAACCAGGTGCAACTGTTCACGACGATGCTCCTGAACCGTAAGCATTGATGTACTTTATTTATAGAAACTAATTGATGAATCCATTTTTCTTTTCTTTTTCTTTTATTTTAATGGATTAATCCACTACGATCTTGTTATAGATTTTGAAATAATAGGATTATATTTTTAAAATTAGATTTCAACATGAATATTTAATTTTCAGACTGTTCAAACTGAAACCCGAATTAGATACAATTCCAACAGTATCAACACTCCGAAAATTGTACGACAATTATGAGCGCGATGGTACGAAAAAAGAAAATTTAACACCCGAAAGACGTACCGAAGAAAACGCCTTCTTGGACGAAATCATGAAGACTGCCACAATGACCAGAGCTCTGAATTGGTTGGGAGAGAAGAAATACATTGAAACGGACAATTTCGAACAAAAAGATCTTCTTAGGCGCATGTGGTTTAACAATTTCGATGAGACATCTTCCGGATTTGAACGAATTTTCTTGTCAGAAAAGTTCGGTGATTCCGGTATTGTTGGCATGCAGAATTGGCTTTACTTCGCACACCTTGAGGGCCAAAATAATGTTAACTACTTGAGTTACGTCGACACAATTAGTTTGAGTGGAGTAAGTATATTCAAAAAGCTTAATTTATTATCTTTATTTAGATTTTAATTAATTGTTCAGTTTTTTAATTAAAAACTTGAATTAATTTAGTAATAATAAAATAAGATAGTTATTTCAAAATAAATGATGTTTCAATTATCGTTTCAATTTGCAGAAGGGATCGTTACTGAAGTTGAACTATCAAACTGAAGGCTTCACCATGCAAAATGCAACCATTTTTGTTGGAACACCTCCGGAACTGGAATTAGCTCTTTACACAGTCTGCTTCCACGCTAGACCCAACAACTGGTGTCCTGTCTCGCTTGGAGGAGCTAAGTTCTTCATTTTGACACATTCCTTTAGATATTTCGGAAAGGACTTAATCGATCTGGGCTTCCCAGCTTTTTAAAACTTAACTATTTCAACGCAGACTTTTTATATAATATTACATTTTTATTTAAAAAAATGTAACAAATTAGTTTTCTGATAGATTTTTGTAATACGATTTTATTTATCAATAAATCGAAACAAAGTAGCTAGTTATTTTTATATCACATGACATGTAAAAGTTAATTTAATACGTTTTCTAGTCAATTTAATTTTTGCAATCGGAAACATTTATAATATAATTCTGTAATAAAAGACATATTATACATATAAAAAAACTTTTATTTTTTTCATTAAATTTATAAAAAAGAGAAAATCTTTTTTATCGCATAATGGTTGACATAAAAAGGTTTCATTTGTCATGATACAGTTGGTCAAAAGTGTATTATTTTAAGTAATAAGTCTAGACTATTATTAATCAATACCTCCGTTGATATTACAGTTTTTGTACGATAGTATAGTTTTACAGTTCAAATAAAAACTTTATTAAAAATATAATCACATGATTTAGAAATTTGTTTATGCTTTTAAATATAAGCTTCTCACAAGTATATCTATATTTACTATGGTTAATTGATGTCATTAAAGCATACGACGTAGATATAAAATATAAAATACAAAGTAAAATTATTTGTGAAATTGAAAGGAGTTTAAATAAATTCAAGCATATTATTTTGTGTTAAATATTTTATAAAATATATTCTATCAAGTATTCCAATACATTACAAAGAACATAATCAACAACGCCGTAAGCTTAAAATATGTATAGCAATCAAGAAAATTTTTAATCCAATAATTAATATAATAGTTGTATGAAAATATTTAAAGAATTGAAAAATTACATCATTATTCCATCTACGAAAAAAATCGCGAAAAATTATTAAAATTCTTTGGTTCAAGTATTATGTATAAAAACTATTTGTTATGTAGTAAAATTTACTAAAATAATTTTACAATCCTTCTTCATTTCATATATTTATGAAGAAAAATATTAATTTACTAAGAATTATTTACAATACAGCGTATCAAAATATATTTTTTAATTAATCGATCGATCATAGCTTTAAATTGCTATAAAAAACTTCGAATATCGTTCTATATTCGTGAATAATACCTATACTATAATACGCATTACAGTACGTAAACTTAGAGTGAGTATTGTAGCCTCCAAAAATATTACAACTTAAATTTTGGACATCCCTAGTCTTGAATATCGATGTACGATAATTTTTCATCTATGAGTGCAACGTCAGCAATTCCCACGACGTTTCCAACTTCGCTTCCAGGCACTAATACTTCCATTTTTTGTACGACCATAATGGATCTTAAAAGACATAATTATCATGTTTTAATAGGGTGTCATATAGTTTCAACATAATGTAATATAGTAACATTGACATACGTCTTTTTTCCGTTGTATTTTATCGAATTGATGTGATATCTGTTAACTTTGACTATACTGAATTCGGTTAAAGCGTTTGACTCCACTAAATGATTCATGCATTCTGATAATATAATGAAGGAATTCAAAGTTCGTCCATCCGATAGTTTTAGCCTGTATCTGTCGACCTCGTTAGGCTTTTTCGTAAAATTCGTCAGCTTCTTTAGGGACTAAATTATGAAAGTAAGTATTAAATAACAAAAATTATAAGGAAGTTTCTGACTGATTTAGAAGTAATCGACATTTCACAATTTACAAATTACAAATTTGTAAATTTTCAAAATTTCACTTCAATTTCGATATTTTACATAATATCTAATTTAAAAAATAAGATATTACATTGATTAAATATATTTGTAAATCGAAAAATGTCGTGCATATATAGTTAAAAAATATCAAATAAATTTACATTTATAGGTAGTGGTTATAGTTGACAAAATTATGGCTAGTTATGGTTACACGGATAAGTTGGCGAAATGAATTGATTTTTATAAATTATTGCTTTAGAAATGCGTGATTATACCTCATACATATATTAATAAACCCAAGTACTTATGCTACATTTTTCATAGTCAGGATTATCTTATAAAGTTCAGCTAAAATAGTACATATTACATACTACCAACTTATCTCTGTAGCCAACGAACTATATAGCCGATTCTATTTTATCAACAGACTGCAGGGGTAGGCAAATTCAATTTTTAATTCTTTAAATATAAATAAAAAATTAAATACAGTACTTAAAATATTTTTTTTAAATACAGTATTTTAAACACTTTGAGCACTTTTTAGCATTAAGTTTGAAAAATTTCTCGAATCAGTAATTATTTCTAGAAGCTTAAGCTATAGATTGAGAAACAAATACCTTAATTCGGTTCGATCAGGTATAGCAAAGTCACTTGCAAAAATGTAGTCTAACTTTACTCCCGTGTTTTTCTTACACGCCTATAGGCAATAATAAAATAGACAATAATCTGCGCACACGATAGCTGTCATTTCAACGTCCTAAACTACCCTAGCAAAAATAATCACATGATATATGACGCGACAATCGCGTACCATTATGAAATAAAAAAATCAAAATTTTTGAAGTTTTATTATTTATTCCGTGATTTAAAACGAGACGAGATTTTTTACGTAATCTTCAGGTGATCCTTACGTGTTTTTATAAAAATAATTTATAATAAATCAAAACAATATTTTAGGCAATTTTAGAACATGATTTTTTGTTTCATAATGTCACGAGATTTTATTTGCTAGGGTGAGACGGTCTGTAACTGTTTTTGACTACTGGAGTTGGGGTTTACGTCTAAAAACAATGATTGAGCAGATGGGATTGGAGCGCCCTTGAATGCACATGCGCAGAATCGTACTCTTCCATTTATTTTCTTTTTTTAAATGTCACATTCCATAGTGACATTCCTGAGTTGATAATCAATAATTATTTCTTTTTTCTTTAATCATAGTCTCGGTTTGTAGATATTTGCTAGGTATTCCTGCAAATTAACTTAGAACTTGTCCACTTTTTATAGAGGGGTACAATAATAATCCTTTAAAGTCATTTTTAATAAATTTCATTTTTTTTTTATTTAATTGTAAAATATAGACGAAAAGTAAAAAATCAAAACGGCGTAAAAAATACAGCATAAAAAATTTCTACTTATACATGTTTGTACTTCAATCCAGATTTAAATAATAAATAATAATATTGTCTTTGCGTCTCTATTCTAACAACTTTAAAAATATGTATTAACAAATATATTTAATTATAATCATTGCCAATAGTGTTAATGCCGATAAAACAGGAATCTAAAAAAAATCACAATACTATAGGAATACGAATATAAGGCATAAATAGTTCCAATAAAAACTAATCGAAACGATATTTAGTTAATAAATAAAGCTAAAAAGTCTTGCTACACAGTCTTCATAGATATTATATAAAAATAATAAAACACTTAGTATCACAGGTCACAATTTTTCTAATTACATAAAGCTTGCTACTACGCCTTCCTTAAAATTTAGCATTTTATTAAATTGGTAATTTCTTTTTTACGTAAATCATTACTCTACAATCAGCTGATTATTGTTTTGAGATCCGAAACTCGGCTGCAGTAGTCAAAAATAGTTACCGATCATTCCAAGTTCTTAAAATGACAGCTTCCAAGAGTCGCCAAAATAACTTATAGTTTCAATTTCGGAATGTACGCATAATATTATTACGACTTCCAAAGGGAACAAGAAGAACTTTATCTAAGAATGTAAATATTATTGTCGATATAATCATTTCGAAAATCGGGAATTAATTTTAATCCAGAGATGTATATATAGTACTTTATTCCAGCCTGTGATAAATTTGCATGTGATACTATTGTTCTCTGAATAATATTCCAGTTTTTTCAAGGTTTTATTATTTCCTTCCTAACAGGGAAAAATAGTACATTACGCACCTAGGGAGGAAAAATAAAGAATGTCCCAGATTTTTTTTTCTTCCCTTATGGTTACGTGGAGCGTTGCCGTAAGGCGCCTCCACATCTACCCGAATGTCCCAGATCGCATGTAAATTTTTGCCCGAGGCGAAGCCTCGGGCAATAAACATGCGATCTGAGGCTTTCTTTATTTACTCCCGTGGTGCGTATACTATTTTTCACCATACCCGGGCCGAA
>UELX01004128.1:0-19515 GCA_900480035.1 Eupelmus urozonus
CACCATATTTTTACTGCAGACTGGTTTAATAAAGTTGATTATTGGAAACCTGGAGGGATACTTCAGTGTCTACCTATTTTCGCATTAGCCCTCTTTTGTCAAACACAATTGTTTGAAATTTATGAAGCTATACCTAATGTTACACTGGGAAAAATGAATGATGTTGCTAGAAGGGCATTAAATATTTGTACTGCTGTTTATTTGTGTGTTGGAACAATTGGATACATTGCATTTTGCACTCAACCCTTACAGGTTTATTATTATTGTTATTTAAAATTGTAATTAAATTATTTGTAGATTAATGTTTTGTCATGTAATTATTTTTATATTTTAGGAAATATTTTAATGAGTTTTGAACCAAGTTTGACCTCTGAAATAATCAAAATAGGTTTTGTGCTTTCAGTAGTATTCAGTTTTCCACTAGTCATTTTTCCGTGTAGAGCAAGTCTTAATTCTTTATTGTTTCGACAAGTATGTAATTAATTTTTATTTTTATAATTTATACAAGTATTTATTTATAATTTTTTTTTTTTTAAATTTTACACATTAATTTAATAAATGATATAAAATCTTAAGAATAGTTTTTATATTAGACGTATCAATTTCAGATTTTTAATTAATTTTATATTCTACAATTTAGGGGTACACATATGACACTACAACTAGCTACATATCAGAAACAAGATTTAGATGCCTTACGATTTTAATTGTAACAATATCATTAACTGTTGGAGTTTTGATACCTAATATTGAGTTTGTATTGGGTATAATTGGATCAACTATCGGCGTCATTATTTGTCTAATATTTCCTGCTGCATTTTTCATATCAATTAGTACAAAAAACACAAATGAAAGATTACTTGCTCAAGTAAATAAAATAATATCATTCATAATTTTTTTTAAAGAATCGTACAATTATTTGGATAAATTATTACTTACTATTACTTATTTTATTTTTTTAGATTATTGTTTTCATTGGTATATGGATTATGATTCTTGGAACTTACGCAAACTTATATGCTATGGAGCAGTCATCTAATTTACGACCAACTGCAACAACACTAAAGCTTCCTAGTCAAATAAATAATATGCCCCAAATTTTGGTTAATAATGAAATGTTAATTAGACCAGAAGAACCAAAACAGTCAGATATTTTGGAGAAAGGTTCGCAGATTTAATACTTTATAGCTTTTATTTCATATAATCATGATGTTTATTATAAAATTACTCATGAAATAATGCAACATTTATTGAAATACTTTTGTTATGTAACTAGTTAAATATAAAAATAATCGTTAAAGAGTTATTTATAATTCTGAGTAACTTATAAAACTTTTTTTATTTTATGTTTAATATGTTAGTTATGCTTTTACATTTGTCAGCAGTTATTTATTGTCTGACTATGTAAATGAAATCACTATAGTGATTAATTATATAAAAAAAAGTACTATACAAAATTAAAAATTATTAATGATTAATTATTATTATTATTTTTATTATTATTACTCATTACATTTGCATTAATATAAAAATTTCAAATTACCTTTAAATAATTACTTAATTTTTGTATTATGACTTTTGTTAAAAATTACTTAGAATAATTTTGTAATTAATAATTTTTAATAATTCTTTTTAAATTTTTATAGTTGATGCTGAAATACCTAAACCCAAAGTTCCTGATAAACCTCTTGATAATGAAAATGTACGACAAGAACCACCTGTACCTGTTGAACGTATATCAGAAAATGAAAAGTTGCAAGATAAAAAGGAACAACCTGTGACAATCAGCCCAAAAGTTCAAGAAATAGTAAATAAATTTAGTAATATGGATAATGAATTAATTAAAGAAGCTAATAATGCATACAACTCATTGAAAAAAATTAAAGAAACAAATGATTTACCAGTAAAGCCAGAAATAAATGTAGAATCTATCAAAGAAAATGAGAAAATTAATTCTGTTTTAAAAAATGATGTTATAGCAATTGATGCAATAAAGAAAGAGGAATCAGAATTAGCAGCTGATAAGGAGATGTCTAATGTTGATCCTGTACAAAGACGTGAGCAACTTGACAAAACTTTAGAAAAACATATCATGCAACAAAAGGATTTAATGCAAGAACAAAAAGAAATTTTAAAAGATATTGAGCAGAGAAAAAATGAGTTGCAAATAGCAAAAAAAGCAGAAGAAATTAAAGAAAAAAATGAATTTAATATTAAGGAGACCAATAAAGTTAATGCCAAACTTGATGATGTAAAATTAAGTAATGTAGTCGACAAAGAAGAACTGAAAAAAGAAAACATTCCAAATGAAGTAAGCATTGATTTACAACCTCCCAAAAAGCCCATAGAACCTGTAGAAAAAGTTGACTTACAGCCAATTGTAAAAGACACTGTTTATACTAAAGATATTGTAAATAATGAAATACCAGTCGATTCCAACAACAAACAAATTGAAAGTAAACAATTAAATAATAATGAAGGTTCAAAAAGTATTAAACAAGTTTTGACAAATTCTAATTTAAGTCAAGCACCTGCAGATGAAATAATTAAAAAATCAAAGGATCCAATTATTAAAGCTCTTACTAAGCAGTCTATTAAAACTTCCAATGATGCCGAGGTTGCAAACATTCCTAAAGAAGGTAATAAGAATGATGTTAATTTAGAAATAGAAAAAATTAATAATAAAAAAAAGACGAAAATAATAACAAATTTTCCATTCCTATCGTGCTAAAAATGAATAACCAAACAAAACATATTCCAGATTCAGAACGATTACAAATCAATCAAAGTAATGTTGATGCGGCGCCAGTAGGTAGAGACATTTTACAAGACCATTTAAGAGAAAAAAGAATGACTGAATCAAAAGAAAGTGATAATTTAAAAATCATTTTCAACGAAACTGATGAAACACTTAAAGGTGATTCCATAATTAAGGAAGTTCCAGTAAATAAAGAAGAAATTTGTAATAAAAAAGAAAAAGATATGGAAAACAACATTAAACACAAAGAAATTGAACATGATAAATTAATTGATCAAGAAAATTCAGAAAATTTAATTAAAACAAGTGCATACTTATCGGAACAAGACATTGTAAAAAAAGTTTCTATTGACCCAGATTTTAATGCAGGAGGTAGTTTTGTGAAATTAAAAAAGAGAGATTTAAAAACATTAAAATTCGAGAATGAAAAAAAGAAATAATTTAATATAAAGTATATCCTAATTTATTTTAATAATATTTGAATCCTGTCAAATTTGTAAAATAGAAATTTTGTTGATATTTCTTTACAATCAAAGCAATGAAGTACAATTTTTATTTTAGTGGTTATTTTAAAAATAACTTCCAAGACTTTTGTAGAACTTTACATTATTCCTTTTCATGTTGTCAATTTGATAATAAGTATGTACATGAGGCTGAATAGTGTGTATGTATGTATATGTGAAGTCGTTGTGCAATTATAAAAGAAACATATTCTTTTATATGTATATGTGTATATATGCATGATTAAAAATATATATTTTTATTATAACAAATCAATGTATATATTTTTTATTTTAACATTATAAGAAGTAGATACCTCTTTTAACTGTTGAACACATTCAAAATTTTTAAAAAAATTAAGACTTATTTTTAATTAAAATTTATCATACTTTCTAAGTACATTACATTATAAGTTCTTTCCATAGTTCAATACTAATCGTAAGAATTCAAATTTAATACTTAAAAATTTTTAAATTACGAGAAATGATATAGAAACGGCGCTGCAATCGTTTTACGTATATATATATATTTTATTACTTTTCGCGCGCTTTATTCTGTGCGGTTTGTTGCGCTTATATACGCGTGCAGATATAGCCATCACAACAGTTTTCATTGTTATTAAATTGCGTTGACGCATGTATTTTTGTATTTTATTCAATTGTTATAATCCTAATTTTTATTAAAATCTACTTGAAGTTTAAAATTAAAAATGAGTAAGTTGAACTGGTATAGTATACATAATCTTTTGAGGGTTATAAAGTCGAAAATGATTTTTACCTTATTTTTTCATTTGGGTAACTAATTCTTGTGGTAAATATATTATCAATTTCAATTTTATAGTTGTTAAACCAAATGATTGGACTGTTGATTACTTCTTGTCTAACGAGTCCGAGTGCACTCAAATATTAGAAGACTCTGATGCACTCAAAGAGATTCCGTCACTCAATGGTGCTCCACTTGATTACTTTAAAGATGGACAGCTTGTTCGCTTTCAAGGAATGATACAAGACATGCACAATCCTGAATACTATTTTAAAAAATACCAGGTTATTGATTCAAGGACAGGCGAAAGTAGTAGTAGGTGTGGTATGTACAAGGATGGAGCTCAATGCGAGGTAAATAAACCTTTTTGTATATAAAATAAAATTTATTATTTTTAATTACTTTGTACTGAAATTTAGAAGATAACTATTGTTCATTGATAAATAAATATAAAGTAAATACAATCTTTGACAACTGAATTTATTGTTTACTTGTCAAATTTACTTTTCATTATTTTATTTAACATTACTTTTAATTTGAATGCAATATCTTAATTATTAATAAAAGAAAAAATACAAAACTATTTGTTCTATTTATTTTGATTTTTGTTATAACAAAGGTCTAAAAGGAGCACAAAAGCCCACGTTGAATCTTTTGACGTTCCGGATAGTGCAAGACCAATATAAAAAAATTACATGGTCACTACAGGTGTGGGATACTTAAAGTTTTGTTTATCCCATGTATGCTGTTACCAACAAATGCATCAATAACAATCTGTTTTTTGAAATTATATATTTCATACTTAAATTTTTAATTGCATGTATATTTTAATTATAGCCACATGAGCAAGTTTCCATTGATTCAGATGTAAATGAAAATTCAGAGAGGCAAACATGGATAGTTATTTCTACTCCTGGATTAAATGATTGGGCCAAAGAGACTTATTCAACAATGGCTAATAAGAATGTAAAATCTGCAGAACCAGTAAAAAATAACTGTAATAAAAGATCTTTAGATGAAACTGAAGAGTCAATGGATTGTTCAGAGCCTGTTACGAAAAAGGAAAAGGTACCTTCAAATAATCCTGAAGCTGGATCATCACAGTCTACAGATGACACAAATCGAAATACAATAGTATCAAAGGATCATATATTGAATTTTCCAATTCCAAATAAAGATGGGAAAGCTTGTATAGTTAAAGTTAGTAAATCTTAAATACTAATGAATTATTTCTAAAATATATTAACTTTATAATTTTTATAGGTATACAAAGAGTTTCCATATAAATTAAATCAAATAGTAGATATCGTCGGATTTTTATCTTTGGACCCAAATTTATGTTCAGTTCATGATTCAGAGGAGATGGCTGATGATATTGAAACACAAACACATCACCCACCTGCTTCAATAGTACCAAGACTGCATGCTATTAAAGTTGTTGAAGAGATTGACAGATATATTTCTGAAGCTAGTAGTGTACTGTCTAAAGCAGAGAGAATAAGAGAGGATTTGAGAATGGTATTGAGTCAATTACTTTTTGGAGATGAAATTGCAGCTGATTATTTGATCTGCCATTTAATCTCTTCTGTGTATGTATTTTATTTTAATATAATTTTATAGATGATTGTTACTAACAATTATAAATAATGTTATGATATAGGTACCTGAGAAAGGATTGTTTGTGCCTTGGAGCTTTTCCTCTAAATATTACAAATTTTCCAAAGAAATATGCAAATTTTACTAAAGAATTTTATGAAATTTTAAAACAAATGATTACTAAAAGTCATTTTATAGACATCACTTTAGAAAATCTTAATGACATGAGTCTTATCCCAAAGTACGTAATTTTTATATTTTATTTAATTTTTTTTAAATTTAAATAATTATATAAATATTTATATGTTACATAATTTATTTTTAGGAAAGACTATGATTGTAACAGATTAACAAGCGGTATTTTACAACTTAGCAAAAATACCCATTTAGTTATTGATGAAACTAATTTATCAACTGGTGAAGTAACAACTTGTGGGAGACAAAATTATAATGCCTTTAATGACCTTATCCAAATTCAAAAATTAGCATATGATTTTAAATTTTATACACTGGAATACGAAACAGATATTCCCGTTTTAATTTTATCAGAACTTAAATCTTTCATACCGGTAAATTAATGAATCAATAATTTTATATTCATTGAGATAAATTATTTAAATCTGCACTATGGTAAATATGTAAATTATTTCGTTATAGTGCCAAAATCGGATTGTTATAAAACCAGATCCAGAAACGGCTAATGTTTATCCACAAGTTTTAGAAGCAGCAAAACAGTATTTAAAAGATGAAACAAGATTAAGCGATATCAGAGATTACGTCAATGCGCTTAAATTTGCAAAATTTGAGTTTTCAGATGAAACCGTAGATGTAAGTAATATAATTGATACATATGTATATGAGCTTGAATGCGATAAAAAAAACTAACTTATATAAAAAATACATAACGAAACTTTTCAGCTTATTCAACAAGATTTTGTAAGAATAAGACAATCTGATAAGAGCTTTTCAGCTGATAATTTACACTCTTTGATGGTACTCTCTAGATTGATGTCCTTGTCACACGGCATAAATACGTTGAAACCTGAAATGTGGCGGAGAACAGTTGAAATGGAAATGGAAAGGATTAGCAGGCTACCAAAACACAATTAGTATAAGATGCAAATGTAATTATGTATATTATTAACTTTGTAAACTTAATTTATTTTTTGATAAATTTTTTTATTACACGATAAAGTGTGATATCATTTTTTTAACATCTTTTTCAGGATTGCAATTTCAGGTATTTTTTTATTATTTACATATATAAATAATTATTTTTTAACGTAATTTTAATTTCTAATAACAATCGAAAAATTCAACTAAATTTCACTTTCCACTGCAAAAGTGAAATTAGCTTAACGTATTTTAGTTTTATGCAACATGTCGGTCGAAGATATTTCACAATCGAAATTACTTCGAGACTTTCGCTTTAAAAAATCATCTAGTTTAGCTAAGAAGCGGAAATCTAGTTTTTTTTTCAATATCTATAAACAGGAATTAAACGCCTAAGGAAATTCTAATTACATTTGGACGGATTATGCTGCGCATATCAGATTGCTAAATAAGTATATTGAGATATATTAAATTCTTATATTATCAATGTATGAATCTTTATCGACTGAGAATTTTAAAAAATTTCCTCTAAATATTTTAAAGTATCCGCGAAAAACGTATAAAATAATTTTTAAACAAAAGTTCTATTGTAAATATTTAAAATGATTTCATTTAAACAAAGAAACAATTCTAATTGAATTAAACTGTATAGAACAACTAAATAGTCTGCGCAGATCTTTCGATCACCATCAACTAAAAATAATAGAAAAAAATCTTAAATCTTTTTACAAACAAAAGTTCCACAACGCTTCGCTTTAATCCAGAAAATAAAAAGCGCGCATCAATATCATAATACAGATATGAACATCGTCAATGAACTATTGACTTTTACACGTACATCTCGCCAAGTATTCACACTAAAAACTGCTCAGAACCATGCCTTCACCACGGCAGGCGCAGCTCTTTCATCGCTCCACCTCTTCGCAAGCCGCGCAATCTCCGCATCAGGCAATCTCACGCCTTAAAAATCTCATTCCATCTCCGCACCGTAGCCAGCCTCTTCAGGGCCTGAGCCTGCCCGTCTCGTCGACGTGCGCCTCGTCCAGTACCCTCTGCACCGCCTCCTTGGCTCCGTCCAGCCGCGACTCCCGGCCTTGCTGTAGCAGCTCCAGGCCCCGCTTGGCCGCCTGCCCGTAGCGCTTGGACAGGGCGACCTCGCCCTTGGCACCGGGTATGTGGCCCGTGTAGCCGACTATCGGTGGACTCTCCGCTGATACTTGGTTGTCTGGAGGTCAGAGTGGAGAGAAGGGGTTGAGATTGGGTTGTGAAGGGGTGATGGGGTGGAGATTCGAGGGCCTGCCTGAGTCGGTGGTTCTGTGAGGTCTGTGACTGTTGGTTTGCGGTTGTAGTGGTTTGTGAGTGTGCTTTTTTATTTTGGTGGGTTATGAAATTTTTTGAAAATTGGAAAGAGAGTTTTGAAAGGTGCGGTGTAGCATTGTGGTTTAGTTTAGATTGAGAAGATTAATTAGAGCGTGATTATATTTGAAATAGAAAATAAAGGAGAACGTTTATATATACGTTTTGATTTTTGACAGTGATAAAAAGGTGCACTGACAAATGACTCGAGTAGACCCGCGAAACACTTATAATTACGATCGATTTGATTATTACCTAGATTTATGAGGTTTCAAAATTACAAAAGAGAATGTTTGATTTTTTTTTTTTAATGTTTTGAATAGCGAACTTTTTTCGATTTCTTTTTAGCGTTTTGACGATTTTTGCTTCTGTCTGTAAGTGAATTTTAAAAGTTA
The DNA here is from genome assembly GCA_900480035.1 of Eupelmus urozonus. Taxonomy (NCBI): domain Eukaryota; kingdom Metazoa; phylum Arthropoda; class Insecta; order Hymenoptera; family Eupelmidae; genus Eupelmus; species Eupelmus urozonus. The sequence continues at coordinate 8,482 of UELX01004128.1, forward strand.
TGTCATACAATCTGTAACAATTTTATACTTTTAAACAGAACAAATCACAGAAAACTTGTCTGGAGGTCGGCGTTTATTATTTTTTTTTCTTTATTACTTCTAGTACGTGCTTGCAAAAAAATCTGACTAAACTTATCGAGAAATCATACACTTAAATATATTTTTATGATATTCAAACATCAATATATTTATATAGCTACGTGTATTTTAAAAACTATACGTAATTCAAAATATATAATTTTTATTACGTTACTATGTTTTAATTTTTACTATTTGAAAATATTCTTTTTGTGCAGATGCATTAAAAATATCTTTTTTCTAAGCAAATAACCAATAACAGCGTCATTGATAAAAAAAGTATGTTCATAAGTTATTAAAATAGTTTAAAATTTCCAATACAAAAGAAGATAAAGTAATTTTAGATTCTATTTTCTGTGGTTATTTTAGTTATACACAGGAAAAAAGAAGGGACAGTAAGGAGTTACATATTGTAACAGCAAGATTTTCAATTAATTTTTATAGAATAATAAATTTTTCAGATTTTCTCTCGGAAATATATTTAAAAAATAGTCGTGTGTCATAATATTTTTTGAAAACATATTCTGAAAAAAAGTAATTACCAAAAAAAAACTTTTTAAAAATGGAGTATACTTTCCCTGTTCTTTCCCCATTATAAATAATTAAACATCTCCCTGAATAACACATATACTCAGTAACGATCTACTGTCGGAAGCAATAATACACGTAACCACATAAAAAGAACAGCAGCATCAAACCGATAAAAAAAAATGCGAAAAAATTTTATTACCGTTTTTTCAGAAATAACTACATAAAAAAGTTGCTACATTTTTTTTTTACAAGTAAAGGCAGTTTTTTATTTTCTTTTATCAATTTTTCAAAACTTCTAAAGTAAGTTCTTATTACATAAATTTATTTTGTCACTCTACAAAATTTCAAGCTGCCCAGAAATAAGACAAAGCTACCTATATAGCTATGTGACTTCTTAGCATTTAGCTAAAAATTAAAATTTTATAAGAGTTTTATTTTTATATCTTTTATTGAACTACTAAATAATTATTTATGCTGTTCTAACCTCAAAATCCTAACTTTAAGCTGATTTTTGCCTTCGCTCGGGCGAAAAATGTATCACGAGGCAAATGACCACCTTCCACACCCGTACGGAAATGTTCTATTGACACAAGTGCGGTAATGTGATTTTAACCTTGTGTGGACGTTTACGCACGAGCGTAGCAAGTGAGAAAAGTTTCCACGAGGTTAAAATCACTTTATCGCCCATGTATTGTACATAATTATTTGACACAACGTGCGGAAAGCTTGTTTTAATGAACGTGTCTCCGACCGAGTGTGCGGGAAGACGAACTTCCCGCACGCGTGGAACAAATATTATCGAGCTAAAGTTCAGGTTTAATAAGGAATTTTTTATTTACAAGTAGAAAAAATTTTAGCAGAATTTGTTATAATCAATTGAAAATAACTTTTTACATGAGAAAAAGTCTGTACTAGTAATTATTAGAATAATGATAACCTTCGCAAAGTATGTTCAATAAAATTACCACGCGCGCGAGATAACTTAAGTACAGTACTATGAAATCCTAGCACCCACAAAAGTGCAAGAAACTCCTAATTAGCCAAAATGAATCAGGTTGATTTTCTCACACCTACCATACACTAAAAAATCTAATTTTTTCTAAAAACCATAATCACGCCTATACATCTATCCTCCTACACAGCCGACCTCCACTACCAAACAAACAATCTAACCTCCCTTACACATAACCAACATATCTTAATCTCTCTTTCTGCAGCATCTCTTTTTCCTCTTCTACACACACTCACCAAAGTACCGCCGCTTGCCGGTGTGCCCGTGATCGATCTCCACGTCGACGTTGTCCTGCCTGACGCGCGACAGTAAATTTCTTGGATCGGCGCGCTCAGCGTGCGCCCTCATAGCCTCCCTGCGCGCCCTCAATTTGCTCTGGGCCTCGCGCCACTCCACTGCACCCTCCTCCACGGCGCGCATGAAAGTCAGGCCGTATCTGCTGTTGAAGCCGGGTATGTAACCTAGTGATGGGTTAGAATGCTGTACTTAATTTTTTTCCGACTTTTAAATATTTTGGTGGATAGGTTAGTTTGTTGCTTTGTAAGGGGGTGGAGGTTAGGTTTGAGTAAACGGACTGACGGGCCAAGGTGAGTGTTTTGTGAGCGTTTGAAAGATGGTCAGTTGGGTTGTTTATTTTGCCAGGTAGAAAATGATTTTAAACAGATAAAGAGGAGTTTGAGATAACGATCGAAAAGTTCGTTGAACTTTTTCAGTTGCTCGGAATGGTAACGGAGCGTTTTCGAAAAGATTTTATGGTTACAGGTTAATTTTGGAGAGGAAGTGTACCATCTAGAGATAAGCATCTGCTTCAAGTTGTGACTCTGAACTTCCTTTGTAGTTTTTCAAAGGCTTGCGCAATTAGAAGATGAAAGCAGCTCTTTGGAAAATTATACAGGAGAAAATACAGCTGAACGTATGCCGCGTGGAATGAGCCAGAGTGAAAAACAAAAGTGGAAAACAGCGCGCTGTGTGAGAATCTACTACTGAGATGCAAAGCGACAAGAATCGCAAAAATTTATTTCTAAAGGTCAGAGATTTAATTCTACATCTTTACTTTATTACAAGTACGTAAATATCACGTCAGGAAATAATTGAAATAGTTTTTAGTTTTTAATGTATTGAAGTAGGAATTATTCGTTTTTGCTTCGATGTGTATCGAAAAATTATTGATTCACTCATTGTGTAACTTACTGAATAAACTACAGCAGAGGTAATTGGACTTTAGAAACTTTTTAACAGTACTGTTTTAGTTAATGGTTTTAACTTTCCCCGTTGCAAAGAAAATCGTTATTCTTTTGTAACTCGATCAAAAAATGATACCGATCCAGGTTGAGCTTCCAAGGCATCCGTAACCGGCCGCGGTTTTATTTTTACGAGAATTGTTTCTTGCATCGAAGAAATTGATCGATGATGAGAAAGCACCTCCGAAGCCGAATCGACCCATTTCACTTACGCCAACTGTATTATTGTATCAAGATAATTAATTCCGAATAGAAAGATAAAGTCGATACAACACCCAAAGAACAATATCATGTTGCATTCACATCGCGTTAAAAAAAAAAGATCGTCCAAGAAATCCATACCTGTATAGCCTAAAATATAGGGAGGTGATTTGTACATGTACGAGTCCTTCTTCCAATCTCTCCTAACGTCCTTTTCGCGTTGAATTGGGACCAGGGTCTCCTTTCCGGAGCTCGGCCTGTACGGGCCCGTCTTGAGAATGTTTTTCTCGATCAGCTCCTGTAAGAAGAAGCGGGAAAAAAAAAATCCAGGTTAAAAATGCACTACCACAGTTATTTCGCGCTGATATATATACACTTGTATATACGCTCGGCGGCAATCATAATTCAACGCGCCAATTTACCTTCATGATTTCCTCGGTGCATGCTCCGTATCGCTTGCCGACTCGAAACTTCAGAGTCGGACAGTGCCCGGTGTAGCTGTAATGAGAAATTGTCGTTTTTATTTTTGTTTTGTTTTTATGAATTTTCAATGACTTTTTTGCGGCGAGGTTTGATTTTAGGTTTTTTTCTTCTTTGACTGTTTCGTTATGCTCGAGCGGTTTAAATTATTTAGAAAAATGTTTGAAGTGTGTGAGTGGGAATAGATACTAGAGTGAGCGCAGCATAGTTTTTATTTAATACGTTTGCAACTTAGCGTTTGAATAGTGTTTTGATAGGTCTTTCATTAATTTTTTAAGCTGTAGTTTTCTTCATTACTAATTTAAAAATTTGATATTTCTATTGAGTAGGAAATCAATGTCAGATGATTAATAAATACGATAACTCATACATTTTATTTCTTTAAACATAGCTTATCGAAATAACAAGTCAGAGCATCTTTTATACATAGCCATCTAAAGATACGAAGACATAGACATTGAATTACGATGTATGTACATCAACTACGCCTCGTTTCTTACCCAGCCAAGACAGCGCTAAAGTCAAAGCTACCAATTATCTAGACACTGGAATCTAGAATATACACATGCTCTAAATACGTTTGGAACTAAGAAAAAAAATCCCAATTTCCATAAGTCAAATTAATTTTACTAAATCCACCTTACTAACATAATATCCCATCCACGAAATCCTCCACCTTCCAAAAGCTAAAAATCAAACATCAAACGTACTCCACATTCCAAATGAATAATAAACCGATCGATCGGGCACATTATTAAACTAGCTCCATAACCGCACTCCACTCCGCTAACAATCAAACATACACACCCGTCCACACGAATTTAACGTATTCACAACGCGATCGGCCATGTATATAGATATAGAGGAAAGTGGGCCAGCAGCGACCCACTAAAATCGCTGCTCTATGCGCTCGGCTCTGTGTGACGGTCATGGCTCAATGGCTAGCTGGTACAGTGCTTACGTATTTATATACAGGTATACACGCTTCTGGGCGTCCCTTCCTTTTTTTTTTATCGACGCTCCATTGTCCGCGGCCTCGGCAATGTCAATGCCCAGCGATCGGCGCGGGATTCTGTGAGGCTGGATCTAGTTCTGTTGCGATTGATGATGGATTTTGTGAGAGGATTGTTGTGTTGGGTATTAATTTAATATGAAGCACTTGCACTTTCGTTTAGTGGCTGCGGGTTTGATTTATCGATTGTGACGGTGTTAAAGAGCGTATTGGGAAATTAAGTACGGTATTTTTTGTAGCGCGTCGTTTGGGAGGTAAATGTTTTGAACATATTGTTAATATTATGAAAATTTTGAAAATAAAATTTTTTATATAATATTTTTGTAATAAATTACGAAAAATGACTTTTCTCCCAAAGTCTCTTACAATCATTCGCAATGCTCGTGATTAAACTGAATAATATTAATATTTGTTTCAAATTGAAATTTCATTAATTCAATTAAGTTTTCCAAATAAATCCTAACATTTTTTTTCGTACCAATCATTAAGTTAAATTATAAGCTATTTTAGGAAAATATTAAAAATTGTTGAATCAATTAAGGAGCGATCATTTGTTTCAAAGATTATCTTTTAACCTCGTTGTATTATATCAAAGACATTATACTCGTCCTTGACACGTTAAATTTGTATGCTTGTGAATTTTGGAAAAAAATGTTGTATCCTGTAATCAGATTAATAATCAGATAATTATCTATGATAAATGTAGCTTCTGAATTTCATAGTCATTTTCAAAATGATAGTGATTTATTTTTATCATAAAAAAGTACTTTTATCATTATTTAAATTTAATATCGTTCAAAATTTAACATATTTTAAATTTGCTATTATACTATTGTCGTTTAACAAAAGTTGCACTCACAGGTCTTACTAAAAATTTTTAATAAATTTGTTAATATAGAAAAAATGCCTTGATATTCTTTGAAACAAAATGCGCACACTCAAGAATTAAAAATTAATTGTTTCATCGTTCCAAGTAGCTTAACCCACATATTTAATAAAAACTATAAATCCTCGAATCTCCGCAGATCATTAACTTAGATAACTTTTGACTGAATGCCAACCGGCAAGTTTCATTGAATAACTAAATCTGATTCATCTTTAATCAATAAACAAACAAAGAATCTTTAGCTCCTCCGCGCTAATCTCACGCCACTAACTCGCTCTAAACCTCACACTCACTTCATGCAATAAATCAATATTCCTCAGCCCAACCAAAATACCATCCTAAAATACCCAAACCCCTTTCAAATAACAACCCCCACCCAAAAATCCACGTTAACCTTAAACTACACCTCCTTCCAAAAACCTTCACACTTCAAAGCAACAATCACCTGGCTCAAAGCCGAAACAATCAAACATTCAATGCAACTAGCCCCAACAATCCTCAAACTCGCCTCGATCCACCATCTCCTCCTTGCATACATCCCCAAGCCGTTAACAGACGGTCCGATAACGGCCGAGCGTCGTTATATACTTTATCCGTCGAATCGATACGCCGCCTATATCCTAAGGCTCGCGCGTGCATCGCGGCATTTCCTCGCTCTGCGTTCCCTCGGGCCGGATTAACTTGGCTGCGTGATTAGAGGCGCCGCTCCTCTCATCGCGTGCGCCCGGCTGCGGGGGAACGTGGCACGGAGACTGGTACCGACACCCTGCCAGACTGGGTAAGCGGCGAGTTTCTTTTTCTTCTGAGGGGGAGGGATTGGAGGAGGATCGCCGGGGAGTTTGTTTCGTTTGGTTCGTTAAGGATTTATTTGAGGGGCTGGGGAAAGGGTGGATGGGTTGAGGGATGGGTTTTTTAAGGAGTGTTGGTTTTAGATGGGTTTTAAGGGGTTGAGGTTGTTGGAGTGGGTGGGTGAGGTCTGAGAGTGATTGGAGAAGAATTAATAGGAATTTTAAAGGTTTGTGTGGGTTATGGAGGATTAGAGGGGAAGGCTTGTTTGATGATCGATTTGAAGTTATTTGATGAGCGATTCATAAACATTAATAAAATTTTGGCGTATGTTTATGTAAGTACTGAACGTAACCTGTTGACTGAGGATATTACGAAGTTTTTTCACCTTCTCGTGCAGAATCATATTTCAATGCAACTTTCTTTGATTAATTTTCTTTTTGCAATGTGATTTTATACTGTATTTATAAATTCTTATTTAACTTTCTAATTCTTGATAAGTGTAATGTTTGTGTAGATAGCATTTTTCATTTTTTACAAAATGAATATATAACTGTCTAGTAGATATAAAAATACAAATATATGCGTACGTGACGTAAGATCACATAAATTATGGATTTTCTACTTAAGGATAGTATTTTGCTATTTCTAAATTTATCAGTTTTTAGTTTTCAAGCTTTGCGAAAATTTTGTTTTTGCACAAAAAACAACTATGAGTTCAAGAGTAATAGTAATAATACAGTAGTTATAGTGCCACTTAATAGACGGTCTTAGCACGTACCCACTTTAAATCAAAATAAGTTTGAGAAAAAAATATTGAGAAAAACTTTATGGAGTAATTGTCTTATTTTGTATTTCAGGCATGCAAAATTCTAACATTTATCACACATCCATTCCACCTATGTACACTTCGACTTTACAATAAATAAAATACACCTAATTCCCAAAATTCCAAGTACCCACTAAATAACATTTCACGACCAAATACATTTGCCCAGGACTAGGCTTCTTACATTTTTTAGTACGTACACGCTTGATGCACTCGCATTTTCGTTACTCGTTACATTGACCTGCTCCACTTAAGGGTGGATTCCAGTTTTAGTTGAATATGTATATACGGTCAGTCATGAGAACTAGATCCATAATTTGATGCCGCTTAATGCTCACACAAGAAAAGAAGTGTGCACAGTGTCAAACTTGTTTACCAAGCGCTAAGAACGATTTTTATTACCGTATCGATCATTTGATTTGTAAACAATTGTTAATTTAACGGATAGTTCTATTATGGTCCACAATTGCTTGTACATTAAAGTTGCTATTAGTGGGAGGATTGTTTATAAGTGCTATTTTTATGGCGAAAAATTATATTTTCATTTAGTTTATTTATATTATTATTATAAATAGTAATGGATAATTTATTAAAATATAATATTCTATATACTGCAGTATATAGCTATATCTTATCAAAAAAATTTTACAGAAAAAATCGTCGTTTTATACTTTTTTAAACACATTATCGATTTCTAACTCTCCTTTTATACAAAATTCCACCGATCGCAATAAAAAAATAATGCAACAGCTTAACCGTGACCCTTTTCCCATTTTAGGCGCAGCTTTTTCACAAAGCTGAATTAATCGCTAGCGCGAACCTTTTAAGGGCGTGTGTAGGTATTCAAAAAAAGAGGAGCAGCGCTGACGTTTTACGCTTAAGCGACGCTTTTGTGAATGCGACACTGACTACACACTCGTGACATCCGTGTACACATCAGCCGTCTGAAAATCCCTGCAGGCAAGTCGCGTATTACGCTGTTTATCGTATGCATATGCGCGAGCACACGTAGATCCTGTTTTTTTTCTTTTCATCTTGTCTTTTTTTTTTACTGTCGTTCAAATAGACGTGGATTTGCTGGAGTTAAACAGAAGCGTGTGCGGACGTCAGTCGAGATGTAAATTTGGTCGTATCTTTGATTTATTTCTTAGTTTAGAGTGGAGATGTTTTGCTTTGGACGTTTTCTATAATGAGTAAAGATGTTTTGTAATTTGTGGTGGACAAAAAGAGGAGATGTGTGTTTTGAGTGCTGGAGAATTTTAATTTAACGGGTTTTCAGAGGCTGCGAATTAGTTATGTACGAGCGAGCGGAGATGATTGAATTTTAAGAATAGGATGATGAGGTAGATGATAAAATTTATCTGTCTGTATAAATATTTGCCTTACATGATTTTTGTATACTATTAACACGTTTATAAAGACAATTTTATCAAAGTTTAAATAAAAAATCATTCAAAATTATTTTTTAATATCTTGCTCTAAGACATTATTTATTTACCAACTACAACCAATATCAACTCGAAACCGTGAATTTAAACACGATCCTTTATAACTGTAAAAATGCAATGCACTTTTTTCTTCCGCAGATGACGCTCGCGTTTTCGTACGTTGTATAAATGCCAAATAGAACGTGATGAGTGAAGAGGTGACGTGAACGGCATCAGATGGCATTTAAGCCTTACCAGTTCATATATGTAAGCGCTCGACATTCGTAACTATTATGCAATGCGCCAGGTAGTCGTACATGCATTGTTATTAATCGCCGTAGTCGTAGTAGAGTTGAGACTTAAATTAAATATTTTCGTTGCTCCGGAAAATAAGTTTAGAGGTTTTTGTAACTGATTTTGTGTGTTTATGCTTTAAAGTGAGTAATATTTAGGTTGGCGTGTAATTAGTTTTTTGTGAGTATAATGGAGGTATACAAATATTTTAACAAATTTTTTATTTTGATGATATTAAAGTTTCTTACATTATTTAAAATTACTTTAATTGACTATTCAAATTTTTAATGTACTTATAGTAGACATCATTAAAAAAATTAAAATTTAATTAAAATGTTTTATAATGTTTTTTTATACATGAAACTTATTTCGATTATTTTTTAAATTAAAAAAAGAAAATAATAAAAAATAATAAGAAATTCAACAATACATTTATACTTAACAATTCAGAAAAAGCTAAAAAACGTTAGATTTCTATGACTTTAGATTTTTAATTAGTATAATGTTAAGTTCGATATTGTCAATAATTATATAAATTGATTTACATAAAAAATCTTGAAAATATTATTATAATTGGTGTATTATTTATAGTCGTTAAAAAACATTAATTTACAAAAAATTAAAGACTATAATTAATACAAAACTAGTTGTAACACGTTTTGCAAGAATTTTTTTCACCAACTAGAAAAGTTAAAAAACTAATTTTTTATCAGAAAAATTATCATAATTCATCTAACGATTATGCTATTTCCAATTAGTTCTCAGTAATTCAACAGTTAGTTGTCTCATTAAAATAAGACGCACTATCTCCCACAAATCTTTTATCACAATCCTGACAAAATCAAAACCTTAACCATCACCTATAAAACAAACCCACCAACCTCTCCGCTTACATCCATCCATTTCAACCAGTGCAAAAACGTAAACAAACCGTCGCTCGTACAAAATTCAAACTACCACTTACCCCGGCAAATGAGCGTTGTACCCTTGCCGGAAGAACTGCTTCCTCTGCTCCTCGGTAACCGGATCGAAAACCATCTTGACTTCCACAAAACTAAACCAACAAAAGAAAACCACAGATCGTCACTACAAAACCAAGAACCCGAGCGCTCACGTGTCGCCGGTCGCTCCAGTCCTTAAACTCGCCGGCGAGCCGTCCATAGTAACCGCAGGGCAAAACAGCCCTCCTTCGATCTTCGCCAAGTCACCAGCGGCTCCTTCGAAAAATCCAAGTGTAAACCCGCACTCGAGCGGCGCGCCGCGCGGAATAAACAGAGGCGCGACGAGAGCCCGGCCCGTAGTGTTGTTCTCCACGCGCCAGTGAAACAGAACTGTATATAGTCGGACCGGCGGCCGCGCGCGATGCCAGAAGCGCCCCGCCGTTTTCTGTAGTGAAGAAGTGAGCCGCTTGATGGCCCAGCTACGCCAGCGCTGCTGTCTGCTACTCGTTTGAGTGTGTAGGTGTGTGCATGTGTGGTTGTGTTAGTGCGGCGCGCGGAACAGACTTTTTCCGGCGCGCCGCTCCTTTGCGTTGACGGGAAGGTGTTTGTGTGAGGATAGTGTGCTTTTTTATGGTGGAGATGAGAAGAGGTCGTTAAATGAGTTGGATAGTTGTTTAGGTTTGATGCACTGATTTTTGGAAGATATGGAAGTGGGGTCGGTTTGAAGATATGATAAGCAAAAGATTTTGGCAGCTGAGGTGTCTGATAGGCGGTGGAGATTTTTTACGAGTTTTGCAATTTTGCGTTAGTTGTCGGCTTTGAATAAATTTTTATTGATATTCCGTAGATATTATTTAATTGAATTGATAACTAATTTTTTTTCGGATTAACAATATTTTTTTTAATTATTACCTATTTTAGATACACTCTAAACTCAAAATTGTGAAATCTGGAAGTAAAAAGTTAGAAACCTGTATTTTAATCTTTATAAAAGTGTAATTTTCTTTATAAAATGTAGGTTTTAATTCTTAAAGTAAATAAATTTTATTTACTAAATATAATATCATGAAAATTTGTAAAGTATATTTGTAAAAAAATTCTAATAGAATTTAAATATTAATATTGCTTCAATATTATTACAATACTATTAAAATATTGTTATAATATTGCTACAATATTGAAACAATATTAATACAATATTGCTACAATATTGAAACAATATTAACACAATATTGCTACAATATTAAAACAATATTAATACAATATTGCTACAATATTGAAACAATACTAATACAATATTGCTACAATATTAAAAC
>UELX01004129.1:0-19508 GCA_900480035.1 Eupelmus urozonus
CATTAAAATCGGTCAAGTTACTCAAGCCACATATGACCCACACACGCACACACAAATCAAAGCCCTATTCCAAAGTAGCAAAAAACGTCATTGATTTCGAAGCGTACTTGACAAAAAACGCAATCATCAGAATCAAAAGGAAATCCAGAAGTCGAGCGCGAAAAAAAAGAGCGAACGCCCGATAAAAATCCCGACTCACGCCGGTAGATCCGAGATCAAGATATCCAGCTCGGCGGCGATAAGCATCTCGTTCGCGGGTTACTAAACTGCGCGTTCCAGCGGCGCAATTAAAAAAAAGCCCGACAAATTTGTTAATGAGCGAAGCGTGACCCGGACCGTACACGCACACCGCAACACGTTTTTTCATCTCCCCCCGCTACTCTAGACACAATCGCCGAGGCGCTGTACACAGCGGGCTTATAATACACGAGCCAGCGTGCGTCCATCGGAGCGCGTAAGCGCGAAGGCCGGCTCCGAGCTGTCCTGTACGTATAATATACGCAGCTAACGGGAGGACGAGCGGGAGAGGGATAGCCTGCAAGGTCAAAAGCGCGCGAATTCATTAGCCTATCGCCGGCGATAAATCGGCGAGGAGCCGGTATCTGCGCCGGGGATCTAACGCCGCGCACTCTGACACTCGATCGCGCGGTAATTTTCTCTGCGCGCGCGCCGAGCGAGGAAAAAATGGAGGTTGATGAGAAAGCCAGGCGCGAATGTGCGTCTTCCGCGTGTGCACGCGGAAAAGGTTTAGCTTTCCTTTTGCGCCGGTGTGAGCAGGTTTCCTGGAAAGGTGAGCCGAGAGGCGAGGAGAGGGCGAATTTTTCCGGGGAGGGGAGAAGGTTTATGCAATCGCTTTCTGCATAATTTTGAAAAGCACATGAATTTTCGGTGCCAAGGGCTTTTCAAGAGAGTTACGAGGTATGCGAGCGGTTGACGTTGTTTATGGATTTATAGTGGCCGATGGATGTGTTGTTGGTAGGGTTTTAGAGTTTTTTTCATTGTGATGAATAGTGAGTGGTTTTAGTATTATTTTTGATGATTGTTTTTGGTCTCTAGAGAAAGTCTTCGTGTGATGAAAAACTACAATTTTCTCATTATTTTTGTTTCTAGTATTTATTCAAAAGTTTCTTACTTTTGAAGTTTAGAGTTTTGCCTAAATGCTATCAGAAACTTTAACCATTATATATAAGAACTATAATTTTTACTTTATACTCTTATTATATCTGTATGAATTTTTTGAATAACTTTTAAAAAAAGATTTTGGTAAATTTGTTCACATTACATATAGTGAAATATTTTTGTAAGTAATCTTTAATTTTACAAAATAAATTTCAATTGGTTACCTGTAATATTTTATCTAACTACATGAAGAAAACCTCTATTATATATCCGTTCGATAGCTTATAGAAGATTTAAAAATATGAAAAATATTCTTTAGATATTTTATAAAATACTTTGATAATAATTTTTCGAGGTTTAATTACGTGAACGTACCTTATTATTCAGATGACATTATTAATACAATCTAGGCTTAATTAGTGATTTTGTTGTCTTAATTCTTTTATTATTGTCTAAATATTAGTAATAATTTGATTGATTTTTGAGAATCCACAACACGATAAAGAAATTAAAAAAAAAAGATGTTACTAGTTACACGTATTTTAATATTTTAAATCAACATATATAGTCCTGACTATAGAGTAATGATATAGGAATAATAAAATAAAATATTTCAATTTTTTCTTATAGTAATCTAGGAGAGCTATATAATTTGTATCGTCATGGAATAATAATTATTTATAAATAATTTTAGAATATTGTTTAACTTGTTTGTGTCTGACCATATTGGACTCCTTCTACTTTATCAGTTTCTTTGTGAATTTTCTATTTATTTAAGATGATTACGAATTTTATTTTTAATTGTTTTAGAAAGAATAATGGTTGTAAATTGCTTCAAATAATCTTTAGTATTCATCAATAAATTTTTTATTGTTAAAATTATAAAGCCAGGAGGTGAAATTGTTACTCCTTTTCGTATCATAATTTCGCAGTCACGTGCGCCTGATAAGTTTGTATTTGTTGAATTTTATGAAAAGTTGGAATATACAAATTACTTTTATTTTTGAAAATGGTTCCTCGTTGCTCTATTCAAATCGCTATATTCGAATGTCATTGCATTGAGAGCAATCTATAATAAAACTGCTGGAATTAGGATGTTTTGAATAAACCTACTTTCTCAAAATTTGTCAATTAAATCATAATTTGAAAACAAGGATCTCTTTGTACTTTGCTCAACCAAGTCATTCTTCTTCTAGACCTCACCTGACTTATCATATTTCTTAGCGCTCGCAATAGTGAAAAAACCTTTTTCCTCATATCCAGCGATATTGCGAGCAATACATATTTCTCCAACTCAAACGCATCAAAAGAAATGCGTCATCTAATTACCACAACCATCTCTAACTCCGAAATTGCCAAAAGCCCACATACATTACCCACAATAGACCAACACCGCAACACGTACACCCATCCACAAACCAAACCCACCCCCAAAAACATCCGTCCAGCACCACACAGCCAACAAAACAGCACCCTGGCGCCCAACAATGAGCGCACTCCTTACACACCCACGTAATCGAGCAACAATAGTCCAACACAGTGTACGAAGGAGCCGCGCTCATAGCTCGTCGAAAAGGCGCCGACGGGGGGAAACGTCAAAACAAGAAAAGGCAGAAAAACGAGTTCCCTCTGGCGTGTGGGCGCCGGCCGGGGGAAGCCCGGCATTGTGTGCGTGGGTGTATACGCGCTCGATCTTGACGCTTGCCGCTCTGCGCTTGATCGCAGCCGGCTATTCCCACGTGCGCCGATCGCGTGCCCCGTCACTCAGCCCTATATATATAGCGCCTATATACACGGGAGAGAGAAAAGGGGATCAGAGGGCTAGATGATTGCGGGCCGCGTGACGCTAACTACCGGCCGCTTTGACGGACAGACACGCGCGCGCTCGCGACTTGGGCGCTTCTTTGCTCGGATTTCGCGAATTAGGAAGTGGGCACGAGCCTGCGGTTCCGGTGGCGTGCACGGAAGCCCCCCTGGAGCGGCTGTAATCGCGAGCAGGAGAGCGACGTTCGAGCGCTGAGCGCTCTGATCTTGTTGTTGGAGGGCTGAGTTTGCCGGAGGTTTTTGGATTGCCGTGTGAGGGAGCTTTCGTGATTTCTGAAAAATGGATTAGTTTTTTTAAGGGGGGTTTTTTCATGTGGGGGTTAAGCGGCCCTTTGGTGGGTGGTTGATCAATCATAATCAAGGCTGATTTTGTTTTGGCGTTTATGGCTCGTGCAATTATTTTGAATGAACTTCCTACACGTGTAGCTATTAGGGTAGTTGTGCTGTAAGTTAATAAAGTAGGTAATTGTAGAAAACTTATTTTTTTATTTAAGAGTACTAGATTATTTCTTATGTTTGAAAAATCTTGCAAAATTTTAGATCGATTCACCGTCTTTATTTTGATGAATATCACTTCAATATAACTTCAAAGTTCACTGAATTTACTGCATATTACAGAGATATAGACATACTGTAGTATAAAGAGTCCTGAATCAAGAGAAATTTTGATCAGTATATCTTAAAATCTTGACATTTAATCAATCTAAGTTTTACAAAAATATTTTTAAAGATAAAAATTAATTTTACTCAAAGTTTTTCTCGTTTCTCTAGTTTGTTACGTTTTATGAACAAGAAACAATGCAATAGAACACAACTATCATAATTTTATTTATATCGATGTTATTTATTCGTAATTATTACCTACTTTCACAGTTGGTTATCTTAAAAAACATCTAGTCAAATAATTTAGCTAATTTCATTTTTTCTGCAAAAGTTAATTTTCTATTCAGGGATACATTAATAGGAATTATTTCAAATTAACTAAGACTCTATAAAAGCACACGCAATAAAATTTTTTAATTAACAAATTTCATCCCACCCACAAACAAAAACAAAACCAGCCATAAGAACCCACCGTAAGTTTCCACATCACCCACCACCCACACCAAAACAAAAAAAAGATCAAAACACTACACACTCCCAAACCTGCGCTCAATCCATCCGATCTCGAACCATCCAATCCTCCCCTCTCCCAATCCCAAAAGCACTTTTTTCCCCAGCTCCTCCCCCGATCCCTTTTTTCTCTCTTCACATCCATCCCCATACACTACAGCAGCGCGCGCGTGCCGACGGCGCGTCAGCATGTTTGACGCGCGCGCGCGCGCGCGCTCAGGCCTATATTTGCTTTGACGAGAGCCCGAGCTTTCCGGCGCTGGCTGTACTCGCACGATCAAAGTACTAAGCTATATATATAGCTGCACAGACGACTGCGGGGTACATCCCCGCGTGCGTGCGCGGGACAGGCCCGTCACCGAATTCGCATGAAGCGCGCGCGTGGCCAGTTGGTTAAGCCTCTCTCTCTGCTGTATACGTGTGCGTTTCTGTCTGTGTTTGCTTGAGCTTCTTGCGGCTCGACGAGCGCGCGCTTCATGAATCGCATTAAATTTCGATCAGAGAGAGAGGGAGGCTAAGGGGCTGGAGAGTGAGAGTATATACGGGCCGCCTCGGGCTTGTTTGTGCAAATGGTTTCGACGAGTGCGCCGAGCGCGCGCAATACAATGCGGAAATATCAGCCGCAGCCCCGGCGACGAGCTTAAAGTTAAAGCTGGGACATGCGTGCTGGAAAAATTGCGGTTCGAGGCTCGGGATTGTTGCGGTGCGTGGGGAATGCTCTTTGCTTAGAGACAAAGGAGCTGTTTTTTTTTGTCGGTATAGGTTGTTTAGTCGGAATGAAAGCGTTATATATCTTTTCTACGTTTAGGTACGGGATGTCAGGTACGTGTCAACGCTGCGTAGGGACGTAAATAAGACTGGTTGCCGGGGAGCGAAGTTAGAGATGAGATTTGATCATTTGGTATAACGCAGATAATGTGTAGCCTGCAATAAATGCAATAATTTTTTCAAAATTGCTCCAGATTCGATTTAAAGATTGCTTTTTTTAAAAGCACAGGATCGTTCTCGGTTATTTTCGTAAAGAGTGGCCCTGCGAAATTTAATGGATTCTTTGTACAGTAAACTTGCAATAATTCATCTAAAATTAATGTTTGAAGTTTATTAGTGCAACTTTTAGCTGACTTTTTAACGAATAGAATTTTGTCTAATAAGATATAATTATTTTTCATTTCTTTTTTTCAAAGATTTTATATGCCAAGATGAAATAACTTTTTTTTTTATATTTTTTTTTCTGAATAATGATATTTCCGTATGTTTTCTCAAATATATTTTAGCAAGGTTTTAAGTTATACCATTTATATTTTATACCAAAAAATAATACAATAACTTTGAGTGATTAGCGCTTATTCTTAGTCGGTCGGACAACAACAAATAATTCGAGTCTGAAAGGTTTAACTAACGTTTTTCCACGTAACATTCAATTTTCGATAAACTCTGCTAAAATTAATTGGTAAAATTTATTTCTTACAATATTGATTAATAATGTTTGAGAAAGCTAAATGCCAATGAATTTGTAGATCATTAGTTATAAGACAGATTTTTCAAGTTTAAGTAAGTTAAACTTTAAAGTCGTCGACAAATGATTAATAACTACTATTTGTAAGTTACCACTTACATATGCTGGATATTTAGTTGAAAAATTATAGTTTACATATGACATTTATACTCAAATGCACACATAAATGATCACAGCATATAAACTAATAGTTAATATAGCCACTAATTCGACAGTAGATAAGCTGCTTGTAATTTATATTTGAGAAAATAATAAATGTTTCTAGAAAATTTAACAAAATAGAATAAAAAAAATATCAATTTGTTTCTACAATAAATTATAACAAATTATGACTAAAACAAAGAATATCTCATAGTGACAATCGCAAGACAAAATGTACATTTATATAATTTATAACATTTACTTTTTATTCACTTTTATAATGTTATTCATAACTTAAAATCCACCATCTTGACACACTCCCCCTAACAATCAAACGACCAAACGATTTCACGAATCCCTCCAACTTCCTTAAAAAATCCCCACGCACATTGACAGTCACTGTGACAACAGCAGATAGACCGAGCGCTTCAATTAAACTTAATCAATCCCCGCGCAAATTCCTCCAGCCTACCGAGCAAACCATCTCTCTCCTCTCCCTCACAATCAACTTGACCCGCTAATCCAATAAAAAGAAGAAAAAGTCAGCAAGCCAGCAGAGCCCGCGCGCAGGACAAATCGCCGTTTCATCATCCGCACGAATCGATCGACTCTCCCTACCTCCCGCACACCAACTCTCCGGCCCTTGATACAGTTAAAGGCTTTAATTTAAAGGTGATTCGTATTTTGGCAGTGCGAACGCTCTTTCTCGAGGGTGGAGAGCCTCTCTCTCTCTCGAGCGTAGATATATCCGTCTGCAGAGATGGACCCCCGCGGCGCGCGCAGTTTTGTACATATTGCGGCCGCGCGCCAGGGAAAAGGGGGGGGGGGAGGCGAAAGGGGAACCCCCGTGGCGATAATTAGGGGCCCGCGGGCGCGCGCGTGTTCCTGCGGCCTCGGGTCCCGAGCCTTGGATCTGTGCCGCCGAAAACATCAGCAGTCATCGTGCCAGGTCCTCCCACTCGACCTCGCCCCCTCCTTAGGCTCTCTCCTTCTACGAAGACAGAGTCGCGCGCCGCAAGCTGGATTTCCTAGATCGAACCTATGTGTGTGTATGGATATAGGCGCTAGGCTGTCATCTGGCGCGCGCCAGCGCTTTCATCAATGCGTGCCGAGCGCGCGCGCTTAGCATCTGCGCGCGAGAGTTGAGGTGTATATGCGCGCCGGGCTGTGCTCTGATGATGAATAGTGCGCCCGAGCGGGCTTATGGCTTTGACTGATAACCCCGACACTAGGCTGCGGCGGCGTGGTCTGATTATGAATTTATGATTTCGGCTTTTTTTTTTGTAGAGTGAAAGGGCTCGTGTCGCGGTCTGCGGTGAGGTCTTATTGTCAGCGAGGAGTAAGTGGGTTTTGTGCGTGGAAGTAGGTAAGGATGGAGTGGACTCTCGAGGGTATACTGGAATTGGTCTTTTTTATTTGTGAAGTATGAGCGTCTAGTAAGTTGTAAAGAAGTAGCTTTTTTATTTTTTCACTTTCTTCTTGTATTTATAAGTGACCCACTTTTACAATCTTAAAAAATAATAAAATTTGTATAAAATATAGTTATAAGCATAGATTATAAGAAAATGATCAATGATCGGCCTCTGAAAAGTTACCAAAACTTGAAACGAAAGTAGTCATTGACTGACGTTGTGATCGAGAACTAAAATAACATATTTGCTTGTATATCTCAATTTAATTAGCATCAAATCACCTATAATAGCTACCAGAACATCACATTTGACGTTTGCCATCAGATACTTGGCAATTATTATCTTCATCCCACGTTAAAGTAGCTGAATATGAAACCGTCATTAAATTCGATTAGTTGACTGTTTTCGGTCTAATAGCTTATCTATTCCTATAATCTTCTGGCAAGTACATAATCATATATCGAAGCCTAGAATTTCTTCATTTAGGTAATTTTAAAATATGCATAAATCTTAATTTATGCGTTCATTCATTCTCTTTGAATTAGTAATAAAATCCTACAGATGCCTGTCTATATTCCGTAATCTTACTAGTCAATTATTCATATAGGCAACACATCGCTTATTTACCTAGACACAAAAAACGAAAACCATCCAGTACTTCCAAAACTCAAAACCCGATCGACAAATCCCCATAAATGAATAAACACGATCGCCAGAGCAAAGCCCAACCTCCAGGTATACACAACCGCCGGCGCGTTAAAAAGCCACGAGACTTTAATCATTTCTCGGAGAGAAAAAGAAGAGCGCGGACAGCAGCAACAGACACAAAAGCCTCGAAAAAAAAAAACAACTCAACCAAAGGGGTATATACACACATACACACACGAAAGAGTATAGCCAAGGCGGGCCCCGTGCCACCTGTCCAGCTCGCGAGCGAGCGACGTCTGTCCGTCAATTCCGTCGGCCGGCATTACTACTCCCTTTGTTCGGAGCGGCGGCAGTTCCACTTGATTAGCCGAGTTTGGCCGTGCAGCACTTTGCTATTCCGGTATTTTTCTGCACTGCTCGGAGGCTCTTGGAGAAACGCTGAGACGATTTTTTACCGGGGCGCCTCGGGTTGGGGATAGGTTAGGTTTATGGTGCTGCGGCCGCTGGTGCGTTTGGGATCGATGATTCAGGTGTTTAGGTGGGGTACTGAGCGGTTGGTACGGGATTGTGTATAGCGATGGGTTGAGAAGGTGAAAAAAGGAGGGTACCGTAAACCGGTTTTTTTATTGGTTGGTGAGGTTTAATTCTAATTACTTCATCGAAGCTACTCGTAGTCTGATTTTTATAGCGGGTTTACGTGTTACAAGTGGGTATAGGAATTGACTTTCAAGAGATATTGAATTATTATGATAAGGATACAGTTTATCAATGGCCAAGCTTTGTAAAGTTTTATATTTTGTTATTTTCGGATTTTGGATCCAGCTAGAAAGGTTCCGTTTCTTGAGAACATTTTCAATTGAAGGTAAAATAAAATTAAAGCAGAGTTTTATTTAATCTTAAAGGTGAAATGTCATTAAGAATGTGAAAAATCTAATGTGCCCCTGATATATCTTTTTGCTTGCTAATAATAATTGATTCATACAAAACAAATTAAAAGTCGAAACGATGAATTTTATTGATCGTAGTAGAATAATTGGGTTATTTTACACAAACTATCCGTCGTGTTATCCATTATCAGTATAACACTTTAGGCAATCTATAAACCATTAGAAGACTTAATAAGGCAAAGTAAATGTCATTCATAAATTTTACACGCCGATATCAAAATTTATCTTTCCGTATAAATATAAAGAAAAAACAGTATAAATACTAACTTCATTAAAGCACTCTCACCCACACTCCATCCTCCCAAACTTTTAATCCAGACATCATTAGAATCACCTAACCACATTCTTCCACACACTCTCAGCTCCGCACACATCCCAACGTTAATCCAGCAACAAAGCCGAACACCTCGGCATTCATCCCTCTCCATCGCTGAAATCACTAACCCCGACTCCGCTCTCCCAGATCCTCTATCTCAGCGATTATAATACCTTATCTCTCGGTCCACGCTTCTCGGCTCGCACGCGCTTCTGCAATAAATATTTTAATCTCCTCTCGGCGCGTCAAAGATCGAGCCCCGAAACCGGCTCTCGCGCAATCAGTCAGCGCTCGGCCAGATAAATCTGACTCATAAGTTAGAGCTTGCGCGCGCGCTCTGCCATTTCGGACGGGGGGGGAGGAAATCGGCTAGTGTCGTACGGGGCCTATCTATATATACGCGCACGTTCGGGGGCTGCTGTCGAGGCCGTATCAAGATCTCTTTGCATTTCTGCGCAAGCGTGGGGTGAGCTTTCCCGTCGCTCTGCTTATCTCGCCGCCTATTCCCGAAGGGCGCGCCCTGTCAAGCCTGGGAGCCGCCAGATAACGGCTTCTCTCGCTCCCGCAACGTTTCGGCCTCTCCCCCCCCCCCCTGCGTTTGCGCGTATATACGGCGACGTCGATCCAGCCACCCACGCAAGAGCGGCCTGTCGAAGTCGGGAGAGAGAGTCGACGGTCGAGTGCTGTGATGCCTTTCTCATGCAGATTCGAGATAGGGAGGACCTTCTGCAAAGCCCGCGAGGAGGTTTGAAGGGGGGGGGGGTGGTTACGCAGGTATGGTTGTGGCTGAATTTGAGAGGTGGTATATTGAGAGCGAGGTGAGACGAGTGGCTCCGGTTGGCTGTTTTTCACCTGAAATTCATGAACTTTAGGTGTTTTTTTATATAATGTTGAAGGTATTATCAAAAGCTTTTTGAAAAAATGACAAAGGGCTTGTTTAATTTACTATTAAAGGAAACATTTAATATTTTTAATTTTCAAAACAATCTTACAAAGCACGCATTAACATCTAATTAATTATTGTTACTTGAATGAATATTTAAAAAAAGCAAATGGAAGATAAGTTAAACACTGGTTAGTGAAATGCAAATCAAAGTGAAATCCATTAACGATTCAACTGAATTCGTCAATCTGGAGTTAAGCAGAACTGATTACACGTTACAAAATTATGATTGAAAACACGCCAGCTGAAATTGCTCGACTTTCGCCCCGAGAAAATCGAATTAAAATTGTTCCAGAATTACGTGAAAGGTAAAGTCGGCACAATCATAAGCGCTCGATTCATATGTCAGGAACAAGTATAATTCTGGAAAAATATAGAAATATAATGTTTCTAATTGCTTTCAAAATTATGAGTTTCATTTTTTTTTAAATTATAATTATAATTTTTCAATTACATACAATTACACTAAATGTAAGTAAGCATGATACTTCATATCGAAAATAAGCATCTTTACTAACAATAAGTATAATAAATTTAATGCACTCTTTTATGCAATAATAATAGTTTTTTTATTGAAAAAATAATGTAAATAATGTTGTTACTAGAAAATAAACTTGTGTCAGTGACCCATTGAAAGTGAGAAATCGGAAGCAAATATCTGCGAGCATTGTGCTGGAGTTTCTTTAAGAGGATTAGACGTCTGCGTTTATGGAGATGCGATTTAGTGTTTGAATTTTTATTAGATAAGCTGGTACGATTGTCGACGAATCAGCCTCAATTGATATTAAAATAGAATCACTCTAAGCACTGTGGGAAAAATACTTTAGAAGTGACTGCTTAATAAAAAATACTTTATTTTTACTACTAAAAATAAATTATATCAAAATGTCAATCTATACCTTTTCGTTGAGCTGCATTGTCAATTCAATAAAATTAAATTATTTACATAATAAAATTGTCACGATGATTCTGAAGTTCTTTCATAACACTTTTAATAATTTAAAATGTGATTTTAATTCAATGATCCATCTTTTCATGTTTCCAATCGCATGCGGATTGTGCATTTATCGTACTTTTTCATATTTTCATTTTCTGAAAAATGAATTTTAATTTTCATTTATTTTTAGCATTTATAGAATTATTTATAATATTCTCTGATTACTTTAAACCTAAAAAATGAAAATTTCACAATACAAATAAAATAAAATTTGTTACGAAAATGGCTGTATTAATAACTGCTATACATATATGCGGGCGATATAATATACTTAAATAGTTTTAAAAAAATGCTTTAAAAACATCACTATTCTTCAAACTAAAAATTATTTAGATTTTCTAAAGCCAAAAGCACGCGAATAAAATCAATGAAAAACTATAAACATTGTTAAAACCAACATTTCCCCGCAGTCTCTTAATCTCGCTCTTCAGCTCTCTCAAATCAAAACTAACTGACTTATCGTGCAATTACGCACGACAAAGTTCGAAGCTCTCTTCCCCTGCAACCGGATAAATCAGCCCGGCGAGAGAGGAAAAAAAAGTAGCGCCGAGCGAATCCGGTGGCACATTGTATATATATAAAATTTTTAACGCCTCGCGAATAACTCACGGCTTAACGCTTCAATGAGATTTCCTCTCGAGAGCGCTCCTATTGCAATTCAACAGCGCAATCTCGATGCAGCCCCCGCAAACTCTCCTCTCTCTCTCTCTCAGCCGCGCTCTCTGGCCAGGTCAAGATAAGCCACCCTCGCTTTTTTTTCTCGCTCCGTCTCTCGCCCTTCGCCCACTCTCTTTCTCTCCTATTATCTACGCTGTTTCCTATTTTTCTACCTCGCGGCCTTCTTCTCCTCGTTCTCTCTCTCTCTCTCTTCTTTTTGCCCGCTTTTTTCTCCGTTTTGTTTTGCCCTCGCGAATTCATTCATTCATCCGGTCGCTCCGGCTTCTTTTATTCTTTGCTGCCCTCTTCGCGAAGCGATATTCGCGGAGGAATTTATACTTTATTCATTAATTGGATTCTCTCGCTCTCTCCCTCTCTCTTTCTTTCTCTGCGAGACTGAGAGAGAGAGAGAGAGAGAGAGAGCAGCCCTTCTATGTTAATTAATGCCGATCTGCATTTTAAAATCCTGTGTGGCCGAGGCATAAATCGGTTATCCCATTTTTTAATTAAGATTTCGAGCTCTTTCGAGCCTTTCGATAATTAGACTATTCAAATTATTAAATATGCATTATAAGCTGGCTGAAGGCTAGTGCTGGGCTGCAGGAAGGAAGTCGTTTATAATATTTAAATCTGCACTTTGCGATATTAAGTGAGTTAAACAATGCTAAACTTTGAAGAATTAAGGTATTCATTCATTGTACTTTTATAGTACTTAAACTATATCAAACTGATGAAGAATTCGTTTTCCGTCAATATTTTCTCTTTTAATTTATGATAGAATCTAAAGTTAAAATTAGAAGCAGTTCAGAATGATAATAAATTATGTAAAATAAATTGATACCACAAAGTATACATAATCGTTTGTGATACTAGTAATGAAATAGATTTATTACTATTCTATTCGTGATGTATGGATTTATAATTGAGCCTCCGGATTAAATAATTCGCCGAGTGCTTAAACGCGAGAAAAAGTATTATCCGTAGATTTTGGAAATAACTCGAATTCTATTTTGACGAATGATGCTTGTTGAGAATTTCATTGTGTCTCTTTTTTGTATAAATAAATCGAATTTATAGCTGTTTTAGTTTTTGATTTATTGAAAACAAAACAGTCGTCGTGTTCGAGTGCTCAAAGAGTTGTTTCATCAGGGGGCTCAATTTATATAATTGACATAAACAATATTTATCAATTGCAATAATGTAACAATAGAATGAATTCATTGCGATAAAAAATATTGACAAGATTTATATTTTATTTTTGTTTTAAATTTTATAATAGATTAAATATATATGAATAAAATTAATCACCTTTGAAAGTTCATTAAAATAAATCGTGCATTTTCATTTTAAAGGCGTCATAAAAGTCATCATTTTTCGTATGAAAAATTAGTTCTTCTGCTAGTAGGTTAGTAGAATGTCCGACGGAAGATAAGTGCTGTCATTTAATTTTCGCGGATATGTTTTAAACTGTAAATTGCGAATGCCAATGGGTATTACACGCAGTGATAAGACAGCTAAACTTGTCAATTTCATTCATACCTAAATGAATCAGTCATATAGAGACGTGTAAATACAGAATTTTACCTGTAGGACGACTTGTAAAGTTTTAAGCTATAATTAACGTGACAATCTTGACGTATCTGCTAGTCAGGTATACACGGAGTTGAATGAAATTTCAATGAGATTTTTTATGATGTCAATGAAGACCAATAGATATAATTAAATAAAATTTTTATCCATTAATTATAGAAACAGCTGATTTTAATAATCATGGTAAGAATATTGTTAGTTCTGAAATACTGAAAGTTACAGCATATTGTCCATACAACTTTATCTACCAATTTAAGCATATCCGTTAATAAGATATAAAAATACAAAATGTGAGACTATTTATAAAACTGCTTTATTTCACACAGTGGCATTTCAAAAATTTTCAGTTTAAACATAAACTTGTTACTTGAACACTGTTCCAACTACGCTATACCTAGCTTTAAGCTCGAAACCAATCCGTACTCCATAGCCGTCGGTCGCGAAAGCAGCAGCAGCAGCAGCAGCAGCAGCAGCAGCGGAGCTAGAAAAAAAAGGTCCGCTCGAAACACGTCCCTTAGTCATCATATCTCTGGAAATTACGGTCCTCGTGCCGCTATCAGTGCCCCGACTCGGCCCCATCAATTTTCTCCTCTCCGTTAAGTTCTCGCAACGCTCTCGGCCCATACACGTGTATATATATCTCCTCCTTGCGCTCGCGCGTACCTACTTTCTCCCAGCCTCTCTCTCTCTCTCTCTGTTTTGGAGTTTGGTCGTTTTGGGGGCTGCCGGGCTCTGCTCTGTATAGGGTAGAGAGACGCTTGCTCTGGCAGGGCGGCCGAAGGGTGGTCGCTCGCTCGTGAAATAAGCTCCGCGGCCAGGGTTTTGGTGGTTGCGCTTGGGGCGGCTTATACACGCGAGAGACCGGGGGTTCGCTCTCTCTCTCTGCAGATAGATAGGTATATATATATATATAGAGGCGTCGCTCGCTCCCTGAAAACACAGCCACCCCCCACGGTAAGCGCGCCGGAGCGATTCCAGCTGCCGATGACGTTTCCACGTGGCTAGCCGCGAGGATCGCGTGTTTTCGACGTTACATGTATATATATATATAGAGCTTGCCTCGTGAGGCGAGCCGATGATTTTGCGCGGGCTGCGCAGTGCGCGCGTGCAAGGAGACCGCACAATGCGCGCGTCATTCGGGCTTTTCAGGCCAGATTTTCGGGGGATTACGGGGGAATGAAAAAGTTGACTATGCCGGAGAGCGAGTGCCTGAAATAACGAGAGCGCCGCTGCGTTGGAGCGCACGAGCGCATGGATAATCCGATTTGATAAGCACTATCTCACGCCTCGTACTTTCTTTAATGTTGCTTTTGTGCCGCTGCGCTTCTTTTTTGCCTTGCCTTGCGCTCTTCGTTTGTTGACTCTGTTTATTTTGCGCGATGAGCGTTTGTCTGAGATATAGAGACTGCAGAGCCTTTGCGCTCGATGCGTTTTTCTCAGGATTGGATCAGGCTGGGATGACTGGGTCTTGTGAATTTGCTCTTTTTGAGTCCTGTCTGGGCTGTGAAAAAGACAGTTTAAAATATTGTTGATGAAACTTGTACGTTTAACGTGTCGATTGTTAACAATTTCAGTTTCTACCATTTTCTGTATCTTGTAGCATTATTATCACAAAGTATTACAAACGCTTATAATAATTTTGATTTTACCACTAATTTGCTCAATTATTTGCAATTATTAGGTCTAAATTAGCCAGTAGTTAACAACTAACAGCATTTCAATAATTAGGCCCAATTAATTTTGTATTTGAGTAATAATGACAACAAATATTAGCTGTTATGCTATTTATAAGAAAAGTTCAACACATTACAATGAATTAAATATTTTTTTATTCTACATTGTATAGTATCAATAATTTCTTTCAATTCTTATAAATGTTATAAGACACAACATGAATAAGCTCAAATACAATATTAATTTATATATTAACATGATATTTTGTATTTTAAAACGTTATATAGTAGATTAAAACTTTAAAAATTCTAAAAAATTTAAGAATTCTAATAATCCATCTATTTCGGCAGCAAGAAAATTGTCATTTCAAGAAGGGGTTCTATTTTCGTTCTCTGAAGGGTCTCTGTTCTTTGAAGGTTCTTGACACTTCCCGTTCAGCATCAATGGCTAATCGAACCCTTCTGAAACTGTAGTAGCTGTCGAAAAAGTCGTCAGCTGCATCCAGGCAAGTTTTCTAGAAATATTCAGACATTTGAGTCGTCTCGAGTTGATTAGTTTTTTGTATGCAGTTGTTCGTGGTTAAGATGAATATTGTATAATATGTATAATATGCATAATTAACATATTATTTTTCAAACTATTGTCTTTATCTTGATTTAACCTAAGATATTTGAATTTACTATTGAGTTTGCTTTTTATTTCTTGTATCCTTGTCAAGTCCTTTTTAAGTTTTGAGATACTTTGCGTAGGTGGAAAAGTTGTATCTTAGCGAAGACGTTTTAGCAGAATAATGGTCACGTAGCATAATTTTAGTGTAGATAGAATATCTGTAAAAGAAATAGTGCAATTTCTACTAATTTTTTAACGAAAATAAGCTTTCTAGATAATCATTAAAACATTAGTCGACTAAACACACCGTAAAAGCTATAATTACTATTATTCCCACTGAATCACAATGACCGATTTAAAATCATAGAAAATATCCTTCAAAATTCCGAAGAAAAAAACCTTTATACACACGACAACCCGCAAAGACTCACCAGCCGCGAACAAACAAGTGTTTCCCTCAGCACTTATACTCACACCGCGTTAACGACTGTTTACAATTCTCCTCGCCACAACAGTCATTAACTTCTAAACGGGCTCTCCTCACGTGTGAAAACAAGCGGCTCAGAAACGAGGGAAACCAGCTGAGAAATCCATATCCGAAATGTGCAAGCTAATGCAAGATGAGCCGAGGGCTCCCCGATAAGAATCTCGACACGTGAGAAAGAAGAAATCGTAGAGAGCAGGAAGAAGCCGGTAGCGCCTTCTTTAGCTCGGCCGATTGGCCTCTAAGTGTCCAGGCCTCCGGGCCAGCTTGCCGAACTGCGGGGGTCTGCTCTAAGCGTCATCTAGATGCTTATCGATGTCTCCGAGGCCGATGCTCACTTTTGCCTGGGGGATACTGGTGGTGTGATTTCTAGTGCTTTTCTGTTGGATTTGCATTTTAGAGTTTTCTTTGTGATTTGAGATAGTGACGCTTATTGATTTGTAATTTTTATAAGTTTCTGATGTTCTAGATGTATTCGTTTTTTCTTCAATTAAAAATATCTTTCCATTAATAATTTGTCTATTTTTTTTAATGTTCTGGATGTTAATAACTGCTTTAGAGTTAAAAATTAGTTCTTAAAAATTGAAGAATTATATTCGAGCGCTCATTTCAATTAAAAAACTACCCGCGATCACATTTCAGATAACTCGCTGGAAATAAGAATTAGTAATTCAAAAGTTCTGTTATACATAAATCAGCGCGCACTATAGACAGTATAATATATCCCCGCGCATATATCAAAATTTCGCGCCGCGGAAAACTGGCAAAGGAGCAAGAAAATTTTGCAGGCTCGGATTAGCATTTCTGATTTCCATCTTAAAAATCAGCCGCCATTTCCGCCGATACGGCCAAGCTACAGGGCTACCCATTCCAAAATGACAGTTCTCATAACTAATAGCTTACGCGCCGGCAAAAGCCGGCGCTCCACTTACTCCTTACCGCGGCTTATAATTCACTGGCCAGTCGTCTTTTTAATCGGCTCGCGAATATCACAAACCCGAGCTCTGCAGCGTTAAAAAATACGTCTAAAATTAAAAGCAAAGATTACGTCGACGGTCAGTCCATTAAGTAACGCTCGCATCGATAAAAAAAGAATAAAGTTGAAGAAGAAATGCCGATTATCCGGCAGCTGCAACCGCAGCCGAAAACTCAGCTGGCCGTGTATATGTACACTTAATAATCAAGCGCGCGTATCACATCGGCTCGTGGAGCGAGACCGCAAATCACTCAGGGCTTAAAGTTTGAAGGAGCGCGCGAT
Organism: Eupelmus urozonus; assembly: GCA_900480035.1. Lineage (NCBI taxonomy): Eukaryota > Metazoa > Arthropoda > Insecta > Hymenoptera > Eupelmidae > Eupelmus > Eupelmus urozonus. Next base: position 17,249 of record UELX01004129.1, read on the forward strand.
AAGGTCAGTTCCTTGTGTGTGCATTATATGGGTGCATGATGCAGGAGTAGGCGAGATTGCGCGTCGAGCTCACATTCTGCGCGTGCGAGCGCTAATTTCCACGGGGGCGTGGCGCCTCTGCCTGCCTTGTGAGCTGCAGCCTGTACTAATTCGCTCAGGCGACTACAGCTAGCCTATATATGTGAAAATGCATTTGTGGGGAGAGTATGTGTGAGTGAACTGCGGGTGTGTTTGTGTTACTTAAACATTATGGTATAGGTATGTATAGGGTCGAGCAAGGCGATTGTGATACCTTCATGCACTTTTTTTGGATGTATTAGTTAATTTTAGATTTTTGCTTCACTTAAAAGAAAATTTTTGGAAAAATTTTAATTGTGGATATAATAGAACTGCCACGGACAGAATAATCGAAAAAACTACTATATACTTTATAGGTAATTTTATAGGATAGTGTGTATTAATTTTATAAGATGGATCTTACATTTTTCTACGCATTTTCTGTAAAATAGAGTAATTTTTTTAGATTTCTCTAGTCTATATCAGCTTTACTTGTTAGTATCGTAATTTTTTCTCACACTTGCGATTCTTAAAGGAATGAACTATATATTTAGATCCACACGTTTATTAAAAAATTTTTAATTGATCATATTAGAATAGAGGAAACATTCTACTGCAATCAGTCACCAATACTTGAATGAGAAAACGCAATAAACAAAAAAACTCAATAAGTTCATAAAACGTCTGCTAATAATCGAAAGAGGCTCTCCTTGAGCGATCCCTCAGTCTCAGCCTCGAGCAAATCGGCGCGCTCATTAAACACACACACATCTAACCGATTTCGCACACACAAACCTAGACCATAACTATACCGTCCGTCGGCACTGCAGTTTAGCCCGTGCGCGGGAGTAGCCCGCGTACAACCCATCATAACTGGTTTCCGGCTTTTTCAGTTATAATCGACCAGCCATTACCAAAGTAGCGCGTCCCGGCTGCCGGCGCTCTCTGCCTACTGTTAAACGGCCCCGACGGGCCACATCCTCCGGGGCCCCTATAGCGCGCGCGATTAGCCGCTCCGATCCACGCAGGCTCGGCTCCTTCTTTTTATTATTATTATTTCTTCGTCGCGCCGTGTATATATTTTGACGTCGCGTCCCCGGAGTAAGACAGACGCAGATCGAGCGCTGATACAGCTCTCTCCGCGCGGCTTCGTTCCGACAGAGTGAATGGGTGCGCTCGCACAGGCCTATTGTTATTATCGCCGAGAGAGAGAGAGAGGGAGAGGGAGCAAGGTGTGCGCGCACGATGCTGTCATTGTGCGCTCGCCGTCGAAAGACGGATGTCGATACGGAGGAGAAGCTGTGTCCGAGATCGACTTCCGGGAATCGATAAGCACACCCACGCTCTCCGGGGCCTTGGGCTTCTTTCTTCTACGCGCTGCCTTTTTTCTTGCCTGCCACTTTTTTTATTCATTACGACTGCGACGTGACACTATGTTAGAGTTTCTTCCGAGACGGAGGCTCCATTGTGCGAGAGCGACGTTTTTTGCAATAATTTTGCCGGGAAAAATGGAGGATTTCGTAATAATAAGTCACGTCTCGCGCGTGCTCGCGCTTTTTTTTTCGTCTCCTTCGTGAATGGATTGTAAATTCCGGCGTGTTGCGTAACGGGCTGTCTTTCTTTTTTAGATCCGTCGATTCGATAACGACTGCAGGAGTCTGCTCTGGACTGTGAGCCGATTAATCAATGTAGAGTGCAATATTTATAAGTTTGGGTAGGAAACGCCGCGCTCACAATGCTATCTATGACTGAAGCGAGTGATTTAAGATTAGGCGTGGTGATTTGACTTCAAAAATCATTTCGTTCATAAATTTCGAGTATCTCGCATCTTTTTTAAGTATGAATATTTTTTTTTCTTTTTTAACAAGTTACAAGTGTGTATGAGGGATAGTTTATTGCTTTGGAACTGACTATTTTGTATTTTTGAATCGTAAATTTTTCTCGAATATCGACGAGTAAACTGACTTGCGCTCATTTGATTTTTTTATAATTTTTAAAAATAATGAGAGTTTCGGGCATACATTCAAAATTTAATAATGCTCATTTTATTACATAAGTATGACACAAAGAAACAATTCAAAAACTCGGAGATGAATCAATAATATGACGATAACAATGTTTCTTGAAAGTATTAAATGAAAAATAAAAATTTTCTATATCAGAAATCTACCAGTAGGCTGAAAATAAACGGTTAGTTAGTGAT
>UELX01004130.1:0-19507 GCA_900480035.1 Eupelmus urozonus
AAAAAAAAAAAAAAAAAAAAAAAAAAAAAAAAAAAAAAAAAAAAAAAAAAAAAACCGAGTCACAAAGAAAAAAATCCGTAACCAACTAGCTTTAAGAAAGGATCAAAGGGGCGCAAAAGTAATAAATTCCATCGCACCGGCGACGGCGGTAATAAAGTTTCCCAGGAGAAACCCACCTCTATATATACCTTCTGCACCGATCGTCTCTTGGAAAACGCGATCTTTCCTTTTTCGCGCCCGCGTCCTTCAAGACATTCGCCGGCGTCTCTTTGCGCGCAGCGCTTTTTCCTTTCTCCAGAAGCTCGCACCGGGGAGTCCGGCGGCGGCGTCGCACTTCCTTCATTTCCGGGCCAGCCGCCGCCGATTTCTCCTTCTTTCTGCGAAGAACTTGAACGAATGGCGCGCGGGCGCGGTTCTCTCAATCTTACCTCGTGCCACCTTGAGGATCTGGCGAGAGAGGTGATTTCTTGAAGGGGAGCGAGTGCAGGCTTTGTGAACCTGGGCAAGAGCAGTGGCTGTCCATTAGCGAAAAAAAGCGATTTAACGAGGCCTCACTTATCTTCAAATTCCGTTTGAATGGACAATTCCGTTTTTTATAATTCTTTGGATAGCTCATTCTTATAAAATTATATAGAATCGTTAGATTATTGTGTTTGTTAATATTCATTTTTTTTATTATAAATAATGTATTTCTTACTAAAAAGTTTATAGTACTTAAATAAAAAATATTTTAATAATCGGACCCTCCCCCCTCTTCACTGTAAATAGGACTTATCAATTTCACATTGAATCAGTCCTCCCCCCGTTAAAGTTGTTAAAGATGATGAATTTAAAAAAAAAGTATATTCGTTTAGACATACTAAAATCACTGAATGGCAGACGGTCCATCAAACAACATTAATTTCAAATGTACTTAAATACAAAGCTGCGCGCCACATACAAGCTATTCAAATCCTTTGACAGCATGAACGTGGGGGCATGATTGCAAACTTACGCTCTGTAACTCAACACTCAAAACTAACCTTGTCCAATCATTATCCACCTTTCGCTATTGATCAACTCTCCCTTTCATCCAGCCGGAACAATCGTACCCAGCCAGTTCGAAACAAGCTAATTCAGCCTTATCCTTCCACCCCCAATGAACGCACCACCTTCCGAATTAGTAACCGTAAACCTAGGGAAAGAAAAGCTCGCGCGCACAATGAGCCGGCGCCCGAGACACAAAGCGAAATACTAGGCGAGACAAACGAAAGGAGCGGCTGAAATTTCGGCGAAATTCCGCGACGTCTGCGTTGGTTGCCGCAGGCAGTAGTAGCTATTATCAATCAGAATGACACGCGATATATATATATATATATATATATACATATATATATATACACATACAAAGAAAGAGAGAGAGGAAGAGGGGCCGAGCGTGGCGGCGGGCCGCATTAGTCTACGCTGGCCGGATTCATTCAGGCTGCCAATCACCGCTGAGGAAATTCGGAGAGAAGCGCGGGTCCCTCGAGACTTTGCCCTGAACAACCGAGCTAGTGGAAGCTGTGATCTTCACGAACGCACGGGAAACGTCCAACGCACTTTTGTCGTTGATGTCTGGCCGCTCGAATTCGACTTGTGGATAAGTGCGTGTGTAAGCGAGCCAACTTTCTTTTTTTGCGGGGGATAGGTTAAGTGAGGTCGGAAGGCGAGAGAAGCGGCTCGCTCATATATGTTTCAGAGAGGAAAATGGAGTGTTATTTAGGGGAGAATAGGATGGGTAAAGTGAGATATACTATTATAGTAAAAATGTTACTGGAAGAAATTGTTTATGTAATAGCATAGACCTTATTAAAACCTATATAAAAATGATATAAAATTTTATGCAGTATTAAACTTTCATAACTTTTACGAAATTCGATTTTGTTATAGCTACTTTATTTACAACAAGAAAAAAATTTTTTTTTCAAGTATTAGTTTTATTTGATACTTTTTCAACAACTTTTTAAAACTCTTTAAAAACTGACTGAAAGAGGTAAAGCTAAAGATCTGCACATGTTCAATAATTTGAATGCTAGAGCACGCCGTCATTTCGTTACTGAATTTTCAATAAAGGTAAAAGTACTTTTCAAATACCTAGGGTGGAAAATCTTTCAGGTTGAAATTCCACTTATCTAAAGTTTAGCCGGGTATCATAATGGACTAGATTTTCAATTTTACGAGAGCTTGAAAATGGAGCACGAATAATTTCTACCGTACCGACATTTCAGTAATATCATCAACTGTAATATTTTTTCTACTTTTAATTTTTGTTGAATAAGCTTATAATACTTTAAGATTACTATAATAAAACTAGTAAAAAATATTGTTTTAATGAGATTTTTATAATAATTTAAATATTTTTATAAAAAATGCGTTATTTAAAAATATAATATCAAAAATGGGTTTTTATCCATTCTTCTCACTCCAACAACATTTTCTTCACTCTTACAATACCACTAAATTAAAAAGTACTTCAATCAAGAGAAGGGCAAAACCGTTAGTCACTAAAACGTCAGTCAATCTAAAAGATTAATCGCGCGAAGTCCTTCAATTCTCCAAAAACCCCGTTTCGCATCGATTCGGCCCGGAGCGAGTAATGCATCATGAATGGCTCGTGCGCTGCACGCTTACACTCATCCTGAAAAGTTTCTCCCAGAAAACCAGCCGCTTTTTGTACTTTGCACAATGGATAGAGCGAGAGAGAGAGAGAGAGAGAGAGAGAGAGAGAGAGGGAGGGAGGGAGGGAGAGGGAGAGGGAGAAGCCCCTTAATACCCCGCGGGGCCGAATTCCAGCGCAAAAGGCCCGAACTAGTTATGAAACAGTTGTTTGGCATATACAAACAAATTTTTAATCTAACCGCAGGCGAGAGTGACCCATTTACCAACCGAGAGGGCAAAATGGCGCATGGCTGATGATATTAAAGGGCCAGGCCGAAGCGAGCGCTGGCGAACAAATGGCCAGGAGTAGAAGCTGAGTGAACTTTCGCCGAGCGCGTTCGCGTGTATACGCGCGCCGAGGCTTTAAAGGGCTTTTCCATTAACGTGCGCGAGGCGCTTGCCCCCCGGACTCGTTAAGCGTGAAGGGATACGCGAAGGTTCGGGAGGCTAAGTATGTTTGTCGGTGCTGCTACAAGAGAGGAGCCTGCTGTAAGTAGATAATGTCAGTCGTCGGAAAGACGCAGCTTTAAGTCGGAAAGCTCGAGACTCTCGAGGGTGTAATACACGCCTGCCAAGAGTAACACCGAGATGCAGTTTAACGTTACATCTCGTTAAATGAAATTTATAGTTTTCTAGGATCAAAAAGATCTGTCATGCTGTCTTGTCAACTGCTCATTAGAATTATCAAGTTTTACCTTTTTTCTTTCAAATGTGATTCTATGGTACTTAAAAAATGAATTGTGCTTTTAGTCGAAATAATAGAGATTACATTTCTATGGCTCGTTTTAGAAATAATAGAAGTTTGCTTCTTGGGGTATATATATATATACTTAGAATTATCTAAATCTAAGATGCTCGAGTCAAGATATTTTCAGCCCAACCTCGGAAATATTCACGGTACTTATTATCACGATTGCAATTTGCTCTTGTCAAGGAATAATTAGACCCCGCTAATATATTTCAGTCGAGCATTAAGTCTGACGTCACGCTCACATAAATAATTTATCATCTATTACGAAAAACTTTTTTCCTTTGCCCTTTTTTAATAGATATATTAAAGAAGTTTTAATTACGTTAAAAACAAGTAAATCGAAATTATTGAAAATAAAGATTACAAAAATAAATAAAGTAAATTATATCCAAATGCTAAATAGAATTTTAGCAGGTGCTAAATTAACTGTAAAACGTTATTTTACAAATGGATTTCACCGATTTACGTGAAAGCATCGTGTACATTGAAAAGTGATTTCAGCATTAAAGCGTCAGATCAACACGTTTTCATTATAGAACCTGCCCATTACAAAATAACAAAATTGTTTCGCTGGAATTATCATGTGCTATAATTTGTGCTATTGGAACGACTTTTAACGCTAAATAAAATAAAATAAATCGCTTAATTAATTGTTGAAATAAAGTTTTATTTCGCCATTTAATTCGAATAAAAAATGTACCGTATTTCTTCAAACTACCATTAATATTTCTTTTTCAATTTGAATCAAATATTAAAAATTTTCTAATCATTTTCACTTTAAAAAGCACTTTTCCATTTAAACCGTAAATATGTATTTCTCCTCATCTCGAAGTTAACGACGCGGCTCAACGCTTGCAGTTGGAAAAAAGCTAAATTACAAGCGCGGAGATATCCTGCTCCGTCCTCCCTTCCAGCTTATGAAAATTCATAATTATGCAAAATTAACTTGGAAAAAAAGTACTCGCGGGGTGGAAAACGCCAGGCGGGCGCGTAAACTTGACAAAAAACCGGTTTACGAGCGCTTAGCCGCGCGACGCGTCTAAAAAGCGAGAGAAACTCGGCCGCAACATTGTCGAACGTAATTTTGCGCGCGTCGCGCCCGGAGCTTTTAAAAGCTTCCGCGAAATCATCCAAAAAACTGAAAGCCCTTTAAAGCGCGCGTCAAAGGTGCGAGTTTTCGTGTTTTGTGCCTGAACGCCGAGGTTTGGCCGAGTTTCTCTCACGCTTGAGATCACTCATAGCGCGACTCGGCGCGTTAATTTTTCTCTCCCTCTCTATTTTTCGCGCACTCGCGCAGAGTACGGTATATACGCGTACATGTGCTGCGTGCCTTTGGCTTTGCACGCTCGCTGACACGAAAAGCAGAGTCTGATTTTTTATTTTCTCAAAAAAATGCGTGGTGGTACTTACTTTTCCATCTGGACTGCATACTTTGATCCCAGCGAGCGAGACTATCAGGAGGACGGATGTGGATCGATCGTTGTACTGTAACAGAAATAACAAATTTTATTATTACATCCTGTGTTTTGATTGAAAAGAAAATTTTTTATTGAAATGCACTTTACAGAATAGATTATTTGCTGTGGCTTATGCTAAATTGAGAAAATGTAATTATAGGATTGTGCATATGAGAGATGCAAAATTATGCGCAATTTTCATAATTATACGATCAACCTCTTAACTGATTAAACATTTAGCATGCCCACATACACAATATGTTAATTAGAAAACAAAACTCGTTTGATTTATAACGATTACTCCAGTTTTAATATGACCAAAAGGATGACTGACAACATGGAATGGGTTAATATATCGGTTAATTATGTTAGGAGCACTTCGGCCGGCTGAAATAACAGCGCCGAATTTAATTAAAAACGCAATTAATACGATGAAACGTTTGATTACCAGACTGCAGTAATGCCAGTTGTCTACATAACAAAGGAAAATCGCTCGAATTAACTACTGCCAGTGCAAAGTCCCTGCGTAAACATCGATACGTCACAGTAAACAATTTATTTCGTTTTTCGCTTGTCAATCCATGTTAATTACAATCATAAGTTAACGTTCCAAGTGTTATCAACCTGAGCTCCAAATGAACAAACCAGCATGATAAGCGAAAAACAAATTAACCAGACTTTAGCATTAATTGCCATTAAAAAACCAGACTAGAAAACAATAACCTCATTAAATAATAGAGCCCACCGGCTAAAGATCCCCGCAGATAAGCAGCCCGCAAAGCTGCTCGCAGCGGCTTTATCCTCCTCCGGCCAAACAATTGTTTACTCCGATTACAGGTCGAAAGAAAACTGCTGCAGAAAGCGCGCTCGTTTCATTGTTTCATATACCCCGAAGCACATGTACACGAGAGAGCGCGCGCGCGCGCTCGCACCGAAAATGGCCCCATTTAATATAGCCCCGGCAACAACAGCGCAGCCAGGGTGCGCGCGCCTGGCGGCCGAAGAGGCTCGTATAATCCCGTCGTATTGGCTCGCTATTATCATCGCTAAGCCCGCTCGCGTCTACAAACACGCGGCTCTAAAGCAAACGCCAGGCGCCTAACATAACAACGTACATAATGCAAACAGCGCCCCGCTCGGCTTTCCGCCGAGGCATTCCTTAATTAGATTGCCGGCCGCGCGAGAGCTGCTTTCTTCGCGCTGAATGGAAGAAATTGCGGCCGGGATGATAGTACGGAGGCTTTGTGTGACTTTACTTTCCAAGGGCGCCTCTCTGTGCTCTGTGTATACGTGCTTTTTTCATGCGCGCATGTGGGATGCGCCGAGGCTCCTGCTTCTTGACTATGGAGTTTATGTTTATATGGGAGCTCGGAGCTATTTCTCTTGCAAGTGTTGTAATTAGAAGGACTTTCATATGTGGGCTCTCTCTCTCTCTCTCTCTCTCTCTCTCTCTCTCTCTCTCGCGGAGGGAATTTTCTGTTTTATTAAAATTCTTAGTGGGTATCGCATAATTTGATGTGGGAATTTTTTGCCGCACGAGCGCCAGGCTGCAGCGGGGAAAATGAGTTTCGCTGTTTCCTGAAGAAATTTTAAATTAGCTCTTTCACTGGAATGCTCTGGAGGTCAAAACTATGCTACTTTCTATGCTCTCGAGAAAGACGTCATTTTTTAAATCAGACTCGCTGGAATATTTAATGCGGCCGGATGTATATGCTTCGTATATAAGCATATCATTTTAAAAGCTCAATTACTGATTATTCAGAGCTACTCAACTAGCAAAAATCTGGATAACGTTCTAGCCGTAGAAGGTATTTGAAAAACAATTCGCTAAACGAGCCAGCAAAAGAAAGTCGCTGCTCGATTCTGCAGAAACGCATCGAGCGCAAAAGAAAGGCTTTGAAACAAAACGCAAAAACCGCGGGGTCGACCGAGCTAGCGCAGCCTCGTTGTCTCATTGTCATTCGCGCTTAAACTCCATTCTCTCGAAGGCAGCTCCTCCGAAAAAATCAGCGCCACAAAAAAAGGACATTAAGCGGCCTGGATATATATATATATGTATATATACGCGTCCGTCCCTCTGCTTTCGCTCCCCCGCGCTCTGGCCGACGGCAAAAAGCCAGAGGGTGCGGCAGAAAGTCATCCTCGTGACGGGGAAAAAAGGGGAGAGCGACGAGAGAGCGCATCCGCATGCAGCCGGAGATGCGCTCGCCCAATTTCGGGGATTGAAAAGTTGGCAGTGCGATCCTATTGTCTCGTTTGTGAGCGCAGTGCGCGGCGAAAGCGCGAGCCACCAACGCGCGGAGACGAGAGCGACTCCCGTTGACGATTTCTTCTTTTATTTTTGGGCTCGGATGTTCGGCTGGTTTTGTTGTCTTTTGTTTTCGGGGGTTTGAAACTAAAACGAGTAAGGCATGCTGTTGGATAACGTGGCTTGTTATATAGAGTTTGTGGAGGATGTTTAAGTTTGAAAAATAATGAAAATTTCAATTCGAGTACTGGTCGCTAAAAAGTTTATTAAATTGTTAACTTTTTTATATAGTTTTATTTTAGTATAAGAAAAATATAATAACATACTTTCAAGTAAACAACATTTTTTTAAACAAACAAGTTTTTTTTACACAGACTAGAATAGTTTCTAACAATATATCTTCCGATGGTTTCGCAAAACATATTATTACGGAACAACAAGTTTTATTTGTAAAACAAAAAACAAGCTAGAAAAATAAAATTAAATAATAAATAAAAGACTTTAAATTACACAGCCCATCAATAAAACTGAGACTCACAGACAAATCCCTTAAAATCCAGAATCGCGGCGCAATCTTTGATCTACGGCTCTCAAACTCCCGGCCTAAAAAACAGCCGCCTCCGCGCGTCTCCTCGAGTCGCACCCTCGCGCCTAAAAGAATAAAAAGCAAAGAAGGAAAAAAGAAAGATAATTCAGCGGCAACCCTCATTGTTTCGTCATCCTCACCCTCGTCCCGCTATACCCGCTATACACACCAGGACCCGCGTCTGTCTTGCGCACACACGCGACAGCCCCGCAGCGCGCGGATAAAGGACAAGAGTCATTCTCCGGAACTGCAAACGGCCTCTCGACATGATCACCTCTTCTCTCTCCCTCCTTTACATAAGCATGCCTTTGTGCACGCCGAAAAAAAAGGGTGGGAAAAAGGACGCCGCAGCGCGCACTACTCACCCACATTTGCATAAACGGCACTCGGTCAATTTTGCGCTGTGAAAGGAGCCGGGAGCGATCTGATACGCACGCCGGCCAGGAAGTATCGGAGGGGATGAAAAGGAGGGAAGGATGAGATTCGGCCGGGCGATATACTCTGGGATTTTCTGGCTCTCGGCACTTTTTTTTTTTTCTTTTTTTTTTTCTTGTTTTTTTGGATGGAGTTTTGTGAAGCGGGGCTGCCGGGTTCGGGAGTGGTTTGATTTTCGTATGGACACGGCCGCGGAGGACGGCGACTTTTACTACTAGCGGGAAAATTTGAAGCGAGAGAAATAGTTTTTTTTCGGCACGGAGACGGGGCTAGGTCGTTGTAGAATTTTCGTGTGGAGGAAGTGATTTTACTTCTATTCAGGGAGAGATTTTTTACTTTTTATAATAAAACTTTTAACTGTTAATTTTTAATCGAGTAGAGGTGTTCGTAATCCGGAGGAAAATAATAAAAAAGAATTTAATTCGTGCTGTAGTATTTTTGTTTAACGTAATATGAAAGAACAGTTGTATAAAGTAGAGAATTTCAATACTAACTAAAATTTTTAAACTCTGACATTTTTTCTGAAACTTAGTTGTACATGAAAAAGGAAATGTTAATTGTATGTAGCACTAGCGTACGGATGTAATTAAACTTATTAAACTAAAGGTATACATTTTAAAGGTATACGTTAAAATATGAAAACAGGAAATGTAAATTTTCATATACAGCCGGCAAAACTTTTCAATTAAAGTCTGCAGTTAAAAATGCCTAAATTATAGAATGAAATTTTTTTAATCCCGATAATATTTATATTTAAAAATTTTGCTTTGTAAGAACTGCTTTGTATGAAATCACAAAAGGCTGTTTTCCTAGAGCAAAATGATAGCCTGACATTATAAACTATTACAAGCATTCGCGATGTTATTCTACATAGCTGTACCAGCCATACCGTCATATGTCATATATACGTACAATCACTGGCATTGAGCCAACTTACCCTTCTAGCTCCTCAGCTTTGGCTTCACCTGTTTCTATCATTTGTTTTTAACATTTTGTTTCTACGTTTTTAAAACGAAATGAATGCTTTTATTATAAAATTCTAGTTATTATTATTCAAACTTTTAAGGAGAATTTCTTTTATTCAAAATTAACCAAGCAAGTGTACCGTTTTAAATATCTTTTCCGTTATAAAGGTTAATAACCGCGTGTTTCACATAATAAGGTATAACATAATTTTCCAGGTGCAGGAAAACTGGAGAATTAAAATGACGGCATTTAATTAGCATCTTATTATCATCTTCCTTGCGATCCACTTCGCAATCCCATTATACGAAATTTTTGTTGGCGTTACTTGGGAATTGCAGTAATAACGATAATATTAGAATAGCAACTTCACTAAGGAGTCTATAAACCTTTATGTCTTAATAAGAATATATATTTAATTTTTAAAAAAATGATAATATTAATATTACGCTGAAAATTCGCAACGTTTATATAAATGTATTAAAGTAGATTGTTTTTAGCATAATATTATACAATTGCTGAAAGTTAAAATATCTGATGCTAATTTTCCTATAAAATCCTTTTCACCAAATAAAAATATACATAAAAATTGTAAAAATTTTTACTCTATTATAAACTCAGAATCAAGATACAGAATCATTGCCACAAACAAGTTCATATCCAGCGTAAAAAAAGTTTTCAAAATAAGTAAAAAAACAAAGTCAATCATCCCAATAGACAACCGCATGTTCTCCGATTGATTTACATAAAAAATATCCCGAGTCCGTTGTTCCTCCTTCTCTCTTTCTCCTGCATTCTCGAATTACACGGCTAGTTGATCCCGTCGGGGCGCGCGCGAGCGCGAAGCATCAAGGACACGGCGGTGAACCGTCCCCACATGAATTATTCACAATCACGTCAACGACGCGTCCACTCATAAACGGACATTTTCAGATCGACATCACTCTCAGCGCTTCTACATCACTCGTCACTCTCGGCTTTTACCCTCTCTCGCTTTTATTATTTTCGTTCTCCTCTCCGCTGCCGCTGTATTGTTCGCCTCTAAATGGCTCGTCAATTAATTTCTTGTGGAAATAGGAGAAACCTTTTACGGAAATGCTTGGACGCTAATGAATATGGCTTTCGATATTTTTCTCCACTATTTAGACACAGAATTTATTTGTAAAAATTAATTATGGCTGAAGAATTTGTTGGTTTTTCTTTTTTTCTTTTTCTTTCGATATTTTCTAAAGTTAGAGATTAAGATAATTTTAAATGATTTTAGTGCAATGACATGTAACGGATTATAGATAATTAATTTGAATAGATATAGAGAAGAGAATCATTTCTGCTATATCTTTTGTCATTATATACATATCATAAAAATACCAATCTAATAATAAAAATAATGATGAATAATTCTATTTCATTTCGACGAAACCCTATAAAATTTTGTTGGAGAAACCATTAATTTTTCTGATTTATAATTATGATTATTATCCTTTTTTTGTTAATTATTTATACAACATCACAGATCAAAAACAAACGTATCCAAACGCAACTATTACTTTCTCTATTCACAAAACAATTCCTCTGCACCTCCTCCTCCGAAAGTACCAAAATCTCCTGTAATTTTCAATCTTCCGGCCGCACTCCGCCTTATTAGCATAACAGATCAAATCAAATCGGATCTCTCGAGCCCCTGCCAGCCCTTGCCAGCGAAATATCCTCCGTCAACAAGGGCAGCGTAGAGACATGCGCCGCTCGCGCATAAGCTCGCTCTTGCCTTAAGGGAAAGGCGCGCATAAGCGCAATCGTTTTATGGAAAATACGATATAAGTCCCGCAGGAGCTGCTGACTCACGCGCGCATGCGACAGGCAAGCCGAGGAGCAAGTCGAGAAGAGAGAGAGAGAGAAAGAGAGTCGGGACGCTGCGAGGAAATATACACACGCGCTAACGCGCCTCGAGTGACTTACGGCGCTCTCGAGTTGCTCTAACGATGAAATTGCCGGCGCGCCTTTGTGCCGGCGCGCTAATCAAATTTCGACGCTAAGAACGCATAAGCGCAGACACAAACGCGAAAATCGGCCGGTACTGACTATAGACTTTAGCTTTGTTCGCGAGTTGCAGGGGGTATTTGAATGGGGTGCGGATTTTTTGGCTTGGTGGCTTTGAAAAGAGGTGTCATTACTACTTTTATGATATCTATTGGATATAGTTTGGAATTTTGATTTTGGAACGACTGCTGCGTATGTGATTGATGTTAGCTGAAATTTAGTAGAAGGTAATGGTTTAATATTTTATCAGAGTTCTTTGTTATTGCGACATTTAAAAGAATATTTACTAGCGTTTTCCTACATAATTTACCGTTCCAATCCAGTCGCTAAAACACAAATCTTCTGTCTCGTAAAAACAAACTATAAATCATTACAATTTTTACCATGTTGCAACATATTTTTTAGGTAGATAACAGTGTGACCTACAGTTTTTGTAAGTATAATCATTTTCAAAAAAAAAAAAAAAGAAAAAAATTTTTTATGCCTGCATACAAGAATTCTTGTTAGAATAAAATTTAAAATACTGAGTTGAGACAACATCTACTTAAGAAAGCTCTAATTTTAATCTAATTCAATATAGATTGAAAAAAGTCAGCAGCTAAAAAAAATCTGTCATTCAGTACAAGACTTTCCACTAAAGCATCTAATTTCGTTAACACCAGCACTGTTCAACCATAAAGGCCCACTGCACTTATATCTATCCCTTCCCCTAAAAGGCCATCTCCCATTTGACATTCATGTGAACGGGTGGCCGATAATACCCTATCCATACGGTCGGCGTACGTAACGCTACTTACGGATTTATCGGCTCGCGTGGACGCCAAGTCGAGTTTGAGCCGACTCCCCTGTTTTCATCGACATCAACCCCCCGCCTTCGAAATTTACAGTGTTTCTCATCAAGTCGTGGCATAAGCCTAGGGCGAAGCAAGAGCGCGAGGACTCGGGCCATTTATCGCGATTTTATTGGGCGGCCGTCGATGGGATTGCGCCGGCTGACGCGCCCGGACAGACAGGAGGGGTGGCCACCGCCGACGAGTGGATGAGTAATAGGGGAAGTTTTAATTTTGAGAGTGACTCGCTCGCGGCGCGGCCTCTCGAACAGACGGACGCCGGAGAGTTCGCTGCGAGTCTCCGCGCCGAAAAAAAAGTGCAGAGAGGATGAGAAAAAAAATGCCGCCGAGATGGAGATAATGATGCATTGGGCGGGATGTTTATTTACGGCCGTCGAATTCTGAAATTAATCGACTTTTTCTGCCGAGGCTTTTTCTTTTGTTCGGAGGGGGGAGTGAACGGAGAGTGCTACATTTTTCACGCGAGTCGATCGTATAAATAAAAGGTCGATAAAACAATACGTGGGATTGGTCGTTAGATGTTTGTAGATGGCTGGCTTTTTCAAGCTTAACTTTCTGATTTATTCGATAAGTTTATTGGACTAGCTTGGATTCTATTATTATTAATTTATTCAAAGTCTGGCGTGTGTAGCAGTAATAATCCTAGAAAATTTGCACAAATATTGCGCTTAAACAAGAACAGCTAGCTGCTTTAGTAATTCAATATGCTATTTATATTTTGTAACTTTGTAAATTTCTGTATATTGACTAATTTTAATCAAATAAAGATCGACTCGCGAATGGAAAATGCTTCCAAATTTAACGTGAATTAATTTGCTCTAATTATAGCTCTCTGTTATGCAGTCTATAAATTTTCTTATAATTAAGACATATCTGACTGCGCGGTTTCGTGCTATAATCCACTTCAAACGTTAATTATAATTTAAATCAGCTCAAAATAGCATCGTATATTTAAATATAACACTAAAGATATATCAGGCGAAATGCTATAAATAAAATTGTAACGACATCAGGAAGCCTTGAAAACGTACATAAAAAAGATAATACTTTATTAAATGTTTAGATTTAAAACAATTATAAGAAAATTGAATTATACTTTCTGAATATAAGCAATTTTTTATGCAGTAATGTAACTCTACGTATAGATTACACAGCTTATATATAAAAAAGTATTTAAAACGTTGGTAAGAAATATAATGAAATTTTAAAGCGCGCCTCCATATTTCAAGCTGCTCAGAACCTGACGTTTCCAAGCCAGCACAAGCCAAACTGTTTGTCGAAAAATCCGAGGCGAATAATTAAACTCTTTGAGCGCGTCCAGCGCATCGAATCCAAGTCCAGTCCCTCAGCTAGCAGCTTCCGTTCTCTTGAGCTGCAGCCCTAAACGGCCGTCATTGCGCAGCCAGTCGCGGAAAGCAGGCCAACCGCGGTTAATCACGTCGCAAACTCCTTAACGAACTCGTGGCGTCCACTTCCAGAGCGGTGCGGGCGCATTCGCATGCAGCGCTGCACCAGCATGCGCGCACACGCTCAACTCGATTACTCCGATGCGACGATGCGACGATGCGACGACGCCGAGGAGAAACCAGGCCAGCCGGCAAGGAGAGAAGAGAGACAACAGGTTAGCGGCTCCTGGCAAATCTCTCGATGATCATCGATTTAATTCGCGGACGAGTGGCTTGCCCGCGGGAATTAGCTCGCTCCCGAACTTGGCCTTTGTCTATCAGTCTTCGATCTGCGCGCTTGTCTCTCCGCTAATGAGCCGCTGCTGCAGCCTGAATAGCCCGGGATCGCGAGACTAAGAGAAACGGAGAGTGTGCGACCAGTTAGAGGATGAGCACTAGCCGAGTTTGGGACGAGCGGCTAAGTGAATTAAAACGGGGAGGTTGCCGGGGCAAGTTGCGGGCCTGGATGAAGGAGCCGGATTGCTGCTGCCGCCCCCCCTCCCCACACCCCGGGCGAAGCCTGCCGATTTTTCTGCCTCGATTACGACATGATGCTATTTATACCTCTTTCTGAGTTGTAATTCGGTGTTGGTGATTTTCCTCTGCTTGGACATTTCTCGCGTTCAATCAAGTAAGGTGAATAAGAATTTTTGTGAAATTTTTCAAGTTACAAAAGTACTTTTGTACGATCGAAATTGAAGATTATTATTATTTTAAATAATAATCTGATTGCTTTTGCTTTGTTTAAGTTTTCAAAAATAATCCTTTAACTAAAATTAAAAATAATACTTAAACGGCAAAATGATATTTTTACCTAGTTATATAATTTTGACCACAACCCGTTAAACAAAATATTCTATTTTTAACTCGCCGTAACCAATCAAACGAACTCCCGTCAGTCTAGAAAAGAAAAAAAATGAATAAACAAACGCGACATTAGATTCACGCGCGTCAGCCGGCGAATCGCACGTTCAAGCACTTAGACCTTGCCAACATTCGCCGAGTTCCCATTCAGCCGGGCTCTCTCACTCCGGCAACCAGCGCGATAATCGAAAGTCAATATCTCGCGTCGCTTTTTCGCAGGCTCACCCCATGCACTCAATCCGATCCCCGCAACAGCCCCCTCTTTGCGAAAGTGTGAAAAAGTGAAAGAGAAAAGGGATATACGCGGGACTAAAGAGCGCCAGAGAGAAATAGGCCTCTCATTCTCTCTCTCTCTCTCTCTTACTTTGACGGTCGCATCGCTGCTCTCGGGGTAGGCGCCCAAGCGGAGCGTGGCTGATTCATGCATTGAGAACGCGAGAGAGTCGAGAGGGCCGCAACCTTGCAAAGCCAGCGCCGACGTCGCCCTGGAGAGGCTTTGGTGCCAGAGGTTGAGCTACTGGTGCGGCTGATGGGGGCGATGAACAATTATCGACGAAATGCTGGATGGCTGGATGATAAAATAGCAGTAGTTCCTGTTTTAGATCTTGAAATTTGCGAAATAAGGCGCGGTGTAGAAATTTCGGAAAAAATGTTTCGTAAGATGATTCAAGTTTTTCGAAGTTTAGAAGGTATTATTCGTTTCGAAGGCAAATGCTGTTTATGGCAAATAAATTATATGCAATTTACTTGCAATTTTAAAGATTTCGAAGACTGTTTTGCATTTTTTAGAATTTATAAGATTGATGTATATTTTAAACAAATTTCTCTGGCATTCATGTTTTAGAAAATGAAATAAATATGATTTTTGTTGATTCACATATGATAAGATTTAAAAATTAGTTTAAATTCTCATTACCAAATTCTAATAACCAAACTCTAATTAGTAAACTGTTTTCAGAAGTTCCAGGCCAATCGATGCATCAACAAACTAATCAGAGTCTTAGACGCTAATGAAGTGCTGACAGATCTGGATTGGTTTCTCACTGATCAATAGATGCTGTTAGAAAGCATGTCAAATGTAATGTTTGTTCACGTATATCATGATGTACATCCTCTCTACGGTACATTACTGCACTAAATAGTTAAGATAAGTGATATAAATATAGCGCATCAGCATTTCGTTTCAGATAAAGAATGATTAGCACCAAATCAAAAAAACTGGTTAAAAAAAAATCCAGTCCAATCTATCTAAAATCAAAATTACTAGTCACTATATCAAAGCCAGCATAAAAATTGAGCAATCAGAGAAACCAGTTCATTTTCCAGCCGACACAACCGGCCCCTTTAACGCACAATCTGCCTCTAAGCTGAGCCAGAGTAAAGTACGACTTTTTCCCGACAGCTGTCAAATGCTCTGCGCTTTGTTATACGCTGCACAGCCAGGCTCGGGGAGAAGATAGCGCACCGAATCGCATACGCCTCGGTGCGGCTTCTGTCGATACGTGTAATTGTGAGCGTGCCAAATTCCAATTGGGGCGTGTGATTTGACCCCCGCCTGCCACCTCCACCGATCAATCTCGGTTGCGCTCCTGCTGCTCTTCGCTACTCTGAGCGTGTAACATGTAAATTATTAAAGCTCGCCCGAGAGAGTGGGGATGTTTCGTATCGCGGGCAAGTCGAGCGAGAAACTTTTCAATTAAACTTGCCTACGAACTTTCGGCGGACTGAGTGTTTTTCTGCGATTCGGGTTTGAGAACAAGTGCTGGGGATTCGGGGAGTGAGAGGAGAGCGTGTAGTGACGATGGCGAGGTAGCGAATTAATGTCTTATTGATTGATGTAGAGTGTACAAATTTTTTCAATGCTATAAAATAAAAGTTTTTATTGTAATTAGTATTAGTTGGACAATTTGTTGTATTCAATAGTAATAATGAATTTTTATTTATCTTTAGGTTTGATGTATACGGCATAACGGAGAAATTAATTAATCATAATTGGACTGCCATCCAGTATATCGATTGAACAGGATGACCCATTGAGAGACATGCGAAAGTTAAGGTTCCGTTGATTGGTTCTCATATTCTAGTAATTACAAAGCTAACCATTTAATTGACAACATAGCAATATGCCTGAAATAGAATCTATTTTTGAGTATAATTATATTCTGTTATTATATCTTTATACTCATAAAGCACATTCGTCCATCATTATACAATCTCCAACAGTGTAAAGTGTTTTACACTATAGTCAAAATTTACTTATTTAATATACAACTTTTAATCCAAAAATACACAACCCATGCGTTCTAAACCAAAATATTAAATTTCTCTAATAGCTATTCCCCCATTAACTTGTTTCACAACCTCAACTATGTCACGTTCGCGTGTAAAAGTCACTAATTTCCTCGTGGAATCCATAAAGAAGCCAGCCAACATTACGCACGCGTCCTCCGCCCGATGATTTTATCGGCCGTCATTAAAGGCAACTAACGTCGCGTCTTGAATTTCATTCGCAAAGTTTCTTATCACTTGGCTAAAAGAACAGCAGAAAAAAAAAAAAAAATAAAAAGAAAGAAAAGAAAAAGAAAAAAATATGAAGTAGAAAAAAAGGCAGAGGAGGAAAAAGAAGACGTCGCGGAGGACGAAAGCCTGGCATAGCTAAAGACGAGAAAAGTACTTTTTACGACCTCGGAGGCATAAGGAGCGAGGCCCGCTCCATAATAAAACGTAGTCGCTCGCTTACACGCGCAATGAAACTTAAAACCCGGGGAAATTCGAGATCGGCAAGTTCACCGCCGCCGCTGGATGGATAATACACACGTAGAGCGCCTTACAGGGGCGAAGATTGCGCCCAAGTTTAAGACGTTCGCGTGACAGGTTTTCCGGCCTTAAAGACGCCGTCGCCGCGAGGCGCGGATCTTTCAAAATTTACGGGTAAGAGGCGGACGGCTACCACCAACGTCAAACTCTCTCTCTCTCTCTCTCTCTCTCTCTCTCTCTTTCTCTACCTCGCTCGTTTCTGTGTCGTGCTGCCCTCAATCATTCACGAGGCACAAGCGCGCGAGCGAGCGAGCGCGCCGGCACAATGTGCGCGCCTTTAACGTTTAACGAGCGAGCGCGCAAGCATAGCTCTTTCTCTCGATCGTCCGCTCTATCTCGATCCCGCCAATTACCGTGCGCGCGAATATATAGCACGGGAGCGTCGTTAATTTTTTATGGCGAGGGTGGGGCCATGTTTTCTCCCTGTCTTTTGTTATAGGCAAGAGATGTAGCGTGATTTTAGGGGGCTCTTTTGCGAGCGGCTTTCAGGCGCTTTTGTTTTGGCCGAAAAGGCTGCTGCCAGCCGCGTTGATCGCCAGGCTGTTGGTTATACGAGCTGGTAATTTTCAAAGATAAGGGATTACTGAATTTTAGTGGGGTTTGGAATTTTTTCTTTATTTTAGCTGGAGCTGATGCTGTTGCTTCGCTGGAATTATTGGCTGCGTTTTATTGTTTAAATTATCAAATGACATTTTATTAATGAGAATTTTTATTTCGTCTGGAAATATATTACAAGTAGTTTGTGCCGCAAAAAGGCAATCAAGATTTTGTAATCATACCATAAATATCTCAACAAGCAGGGAGCTATTTTCGACATGTTAAGTGAGGCTATCCTGGTTGGCCAAAGCAATAAGTGTGACTTTTATTGGTGCTAGTATTTCTATCTGTAATTACTTCGTAAAATTAAGCCACGATGTCTCCTACTTCAGAAGGAGATTTTCATTGCATACTTAAAGTAGCAGAACTATACACTTATGCATGACAGCTTGAATTTAAATTATAAAAGAAGTTTTTAATATCTCTTTCCTGCTTTAATATAATTATTCAGCTTTGAAGAGAATTCTGTAAAAAGTAATATACGTTTAATTTGAAAAATAATTAGATATTTATATTTTAAAAATAATAACTTTTTAAATTCCATCCTATTTAATTACGGCCAAAAGTACATTAGTAAGACTCATGCTCCAAGCGAATTTGCCAGCAAACACGTAGCTGGCCAAGGCTGAACGCGAAATCTCTTAATGGAGCAACGAAGTGCGCGGCTCTTCCTTACGCGCAATGTCTGCGACGCGTGTACCTCCCCCAGTCGGTTTTAATCCATTATTATGGACTGTATACGCGCGCTCGCGTTCCAGGTCTGACATATATCGGAAATGACAGACGGAAATTAAAGCGTTTGGACGGTCGTTCGCGGAGTCCATTTACGACGCCACGAGTGTGGGAGAGCGCAGCTGATGTCACGGGAGGGACAAGTTTACGGGCTGAATAACTGAGCGACTCTGGTTCGCGTCATGGGAAAATTGATTTAGAAGCCTAGGGAAATTGTGATTTTTCTGAATTATTAGTAAGCGAACGTGGATTTACCGTTATTCGCTTTGATGGCTTCTTTAATTGAAATATTGCCAATTATTGTTTCTTTAATTCTCTCTATATTTTTCTGATTTCAAAATTAAAAAATTTAAAGAAACATTGAAAATTGCTTTGAAATTTGAAAATCAAACTGACACTCGAAATAATTTTGGCTTATAATCGTTTCAACAAATATTGTGAATAAAATAACTGACGCAAACCTTTCAAACTGTTTCAACAATAAAAGAATTTAGACACCATTCCCAAATTTAATATAGTCATCACTTCCGAAAGGGACAATAACTTTCCGCATCAGCTCGTGCGAAATCCCAAATAAAAACAGCCTCTCGTCCCGTTGCACAACGCTCCATCTTCATTCATGCCGAATAAAAATCATTATATTATACAAGCTCGGGTTGCGCAACGAGCTGTGCCGCCCTCCTCTCGCAACCGAACGCCTCCGCTCGAAAGCTGTCTCTGTCGCCACATCAACGCATTTCCAATGCCGGCGTATACGAAAAAAAAAAAAAAAAAAAAAAAAACAAATCCCGACGACTCTGAAATTCAAAAGAGAGCCTCGAATCGATTCTATCCCGCGCGGAAGACACCTGATCCGCAGCGACCCATTGTTGTTTCCGTTGCGGAAAAGTCGAAGGATTTTTTGGGGTAAGGAGAAAATGCGAAATGCATCTCGCCATTAAAGCCGATCCTCTGCCAGTCCCAAGGAACGTTTCACGCACGTTGGACGCGCCGGAGGTGTACGCAGATATATATGGACGCACAATGGGTGGGGGAGGGGGGGGGG
>UELX01004131.1:0-19506 GCA_900480035.1 Eupelmus urozonus
TGAGAAGTTAACGCACATGTTGCGAACGATATTTTATGATATCAGTATGCGTAAAATTGCACTTTTAAAAATATGCATAATGTGTAAAGTGCAACTTTACGCATACTATATCATAAAATATTTTGTTTTTACATCTAAGCTAATCTATAAGGATATTTTATTTATAATTTTTATTACTTTTTTGTTACAGAACTTTGCTAGCAGAAAATTATTATTAATGATTTTTATGTTAAGATAAAAAAAAAATAATCTACCTAATCTATTCGTCTCTCTTCAAAATATGGTTGTTGTAATTTTTTAGGATTTTACTCATTATAATTAAAAAAATAAATAAAATAAATTGAAGTCATTCTAAAATTTATTTACAGTTTCTTTATTAATTTCACAACTAATAAATTATTTATTTATATTGTAAGTTTATCCAATGATTATCCCAACATAATTGCTGTTTATAGGAACATTAACCCTTTGCTTCTTTTAATAAAATTTAAAAAATAAAAAAATTTCCAAAGATTTTTCCTTTGATTGATAGCAAATTTTTTTATGAAGAGATGCAAATCTATTGTAGTATACTTATTCACTCTTAGAATACGGAAATAATCTACTAAAATAATTTTGGAAATTGAGGTAAATCTGTAGTGTCTTGTTTTATGATATCTTGAATCTATTTTATTATTTTTAGAGAGATACATACGATGTTTATTCCCAACTCAACTGTAAAGCAACTAATTGCGACATTACATTAAAATTATGTTATTCAATTTTTTATAATTTAATATCAAAATTAAAATTCTCGGCAAATAGGGAATTAAACGTTACTTTTCTTCCGCTTTTTTGGGTCAATAAAGTGGCTTTTGCAAGTGAGTCGGAACTAAAAGCATTCAATTATCTAAAAAGAAAATTCTTAAAGAAAGTCGTCATTGAATTTCAATATAAAAATTTTTGGCAACTTTTTTTACATTATGCACTGATCATATAATCCGAACGTACCGCCTGCGTTTTTAAACCTGTAATGTTTCCATCGTAAATATTGTGGCAGTACAAACACTTTGAAACACTGCGAATATTTAATCCGATAGTCATCGTTTTGACTCTTTTTGATGTACTTACAAAAAGAGTACCCTACTATTAAACCACGAATTTCGGTCAAACTTTGTAAAATGATTCTTTGAACTAAAATATAAGGTGTGTGTGTCTTAGTTTAGTAAGCTCAAAATAGTATATTGCGCGCTTAGGGATCAAAAGCAAAGAATATCCCAGATCACGTAGAAATCGTCAGCTAAGCCGAAGGCGATGAAAAAAAACATGCGATATGAGACATTTTTGTTTTCTCCCGTGATCAGTATACAATTTTTTGTCTTGCAAGGCCAAAATTACATCCTTTGCCGTAAGAAAAAGTGGTTTATGAAAAATGTTTGCGTAGTTCTTAATCGCTGTTTCCTATACAATTCATATGGTGAAATATTTTTACACAAATATTGTATAAATTGCTTTTAAATGTGAATATGAAATTAATTCTTAATAACAATTTTTTCATACTTAAAGCGTATCTACGTAAACATTATGTAATCGAACGTACTTTACTTATTTTACTCGAAGTTTACATAATTATTTGACGATTTACGAAAATTGACAAATTTTGAACTACATATATAGAATAAAAAAATAAAAACTTATATTATTCCTCATTTTTATCCAAGTTTGAAATATTTTATTGTAATAATCGACTAACCTTTCTAAGGTTATTAATAATTAATCAATAATATAAACTATGCCAATACCAACTTAAACATAAATAAATATCTCTAAACTAAATCTCTTAGAATGACATATATGAATACACTCCCAAAATCCACTAATTTCGAACCATCCTTCCATCGAACGATCACGATCGTCGAGCTATATCAACACGAGCCTCTCTCTCTCATCCGCAATGAGGCAACGCGGTGCAACGTTTCCCGAAAACTCGCGCGGACCTTAGCCGATCAATAAGTTTCGACTGGGTAATCCGCGCGTAAACGACATCATCGGTGCGGCCGCTTTGCCCCGCTTTTACATAGCGCTTAAAAGCCGACCTTGCGCGAAAGCCGCCCGCATGAACGGGTATTTTCGGACGGGCGCATCGAGCGTTGTTGCATAGTCCTCGCGCGATTAAAACGGCTCCGTGGATGTATATGTACGAGGGCCAGCGCTTGTGTGAGTGACTCTGTGTGGGTAATGGCCTCGTCCATTCAGTTTGCCGAACGAGACTTGAATAAGACCGCCCGTTCGAATTCATTCATTAATGATTTTGTTGTTTTGTCGCTCTCGCGGTTGTACACTGGCTGTGCGTGTGGAAAATACGTTGGGTCATGTGAGCTTTCAGAGTTTGGATGATTGAGCCGGGCTGATGAGTGTCATTTTTTGTTTTTATTTTCTCTTTTTTTGCTAATATTTGATTGTTTTAATAAGTAGAATGAGTGATTTTGGATTGTTTTTGTTGAGTTTCTGTATTAGCTAACGAAATTATATGTGTTGTGGATGTATTTTAGTTATAAGACTAAATTGGCTAAATTCAGTTAAAATTTTAAAATTGAGGAAAACATTCTTGCGAAGAAATTTTATTATATAAAATAGAACTTTACTTTATCAACGAAATTGATAAAAATAATGCTCCCCTTGTCAGGGTGCCTACTTTTGTTTCTAAATAGGGACTACAAATAAATTCTGCTGCTGACACAATTTTCATTATAAGTAATTTAAGTTTCGAAAATGTAAGATAATTTTTTTAAATACCTCTTATAATTTAGGATTACATTCGAATAGAAAAATCTAAACTATAGATTTTTTAAGAAATTAATTATAATACTTTGTTTATAGAAATTCTTGTTAGTTTATAATAGCAATATATCTACAAAAAATTTCGTTTCTTAAAAATTCAAATAAACTGCAAAGATCATTTTTGCGTTATGTGCTCGGGAGAGTGATTTCAACCTCATGTGACCTTTTCACCCTAGCTTCGCTCGAGTGCAAACTTGCACACCACGTCAAAACTACCCTTGTATATCGATAACCACTATTATACATCCTTTTATTCTAGCGTAAACAAAATCGAACATTGCGCACGGAGAGTTAAAAGTATATTGAGAAAAATAATATATTAAATATACTTAAATATATATTTCAAAATTACCAAATTCATAAATAATTGTATCTCGGTATAATCTCATTCACGGTATAATAATTGGCAAAGGCATGGTACATGGTTCTGACTTTGCTTATTTTTATAAGCTTATTACCAGAAAATATTTTACATTTATAAACTTGCAAACTTAATTGTTAATTCGGACAAACCCATTCATAGCTCTAATTGCACAATATGTTTCTTAAATATTTTATCGTGGGGAAAGAGAAGGAAATTTTATAAACATCTTTTAAATGTTTTTATTAAAATTGTATGATACAAGTTTAAATTTTTTATAAAATACCATTTATGACTAATAAACATTTAGACAATGTTCCATAAACGTAATAATTTTATACAGGGTAAGAAAAAACTCTTGAAAATGTCGCACGAATAATGATAAAAAAATTAACGTCATACCATAAGTAACTACTAACGAGAAAGTTAATAATAACCTTGAATTTGACCTGTATCTTCTATTTCAAGGTCATTTAAAGGTCAATTTTTTAAATAGGAATCCCTATTTTTATTCAACCCATTCTTAGAGCAAACTATTTAAATTGAGAATTTGACTCTTCATACTTATAGAATGATTAATTGTTTTAGATCTAATATCTTTTTTTTATTTAGTTAGTACTTAGCATACGAACAGAACATAATTCAATTTTTTTTATTACTAACATATTAATATATTCCCATGGTAATAATTGAATAATCTCAATATAAGATAATAATCTGCTCTACTTTTTAACCCTTTAATTCTTGATTACTTTTACTAAAACTTATTTTTATTTTTGTTAATACTTTTTGTTTTAAATTGAAAAAAGACTTTTTAAAACATTTCAAAATTCTGAAAGTACATTTTAAAATTTTTTTCAGTAAATACGTGAAAATGAAGTTGTTGTAACACCTACATTCAGAGTGAAAATCAAAGGATTAAAATAAATATTCATTTTACGTCAAGACTTATTGAAACTCAGTGCTACAAAGAATAAAATTTACTTCACTTAGAGTTATAGTTATAAATCAAAAAATGATTAAGAGTGGTTAAGTTTCAGGTACAAATAATCAGAGTTCTCATAAAAAAAGTTGACCTTTTAATGACCTTGAAATCGAAGTTCAAGGTAAAGTCAAAGATTACCATTAACTCACTCATTGATTGTTGCCTAGTTTTTTCGCACTCTTTCTGCGAAACTTTTAGGGGTTTCAATACTTTTTCCTCGCCCTGCATACTCGTTTCGCTCAGGCGTAAACGTCCACACGAGGTCAAAAACACTTTACCGTACTTGTAAATAACTATTGTATTAGGCACATTTAATAAAAGTAAATAAATATTTTGAAATACTTTTATTTAGAATTTAAAAATATTTAATTAACGTTTATACTTATCTTGACAGAAAAATGTATATTAAAAACGTTTAATTAAAGCTTATAAAACATTTTTCTTTTTCTGTTAAACAATATAATATTCAAAAAAAAACGTTAAAGAACGTATAAAAAAATGTTTCATGCTATCAGAGCTATCTTTGATAATTGAAAACTGATACTCCACCGTCAAATCAAACCTTCTACGAAAAAAACATCAAATTTAAATGCATTCACTATCCAATAGACCCTCCATCCGAATCACTCCTTATCCCAGCCACTCATCCCCATCCAATCCAGCCTCGTCCCCACCAACCTCTAAACGCCCACAGTAAACCGCAGCATAATCTCACGTGCACGACTACAGAAAAAAAAACACACAGAAAAAAAAAACTAACACAAGTCAGAAGCTCGCGGGATATTCGCGCTCACTCCCCCTGAGGCACGGGTGTACTTATAGTGTCGCGGGGTCACGGATAGGTTCATTCAGTGCCGTCGCGCCGATCCCCGCGCGCAGGGGAAGCACACAAGCAGACTTGCTCCCACACACAGACTCATCAGGGCCGCGCGAAAGCCAGACGGCTGGACGTCGCGCTCGCGCGCTCTGCTCCCTCAGTACTCCACGGTCCGGGCAGCCGCGTGCACGTGCCCTCGCCGTATACGTATACGTATCCACGTACGTATATATAATCAACGCGAGAGCAGAGAGCTGTCCAGTCTCTGCGGACACAGCCGCGCGAGCTTCGGATCGGGATATAAAACGAGAGCAAAAGTACGTATAGGTGGCCGGAGCTCAGGAGCTTTTTTTTGCGAGGAGCTTGCGAGGAAGAGGGTCGAGAGTGCAGTGCAGGCTGGCGAAAAGGTGTGTGCTCTCTCTCTCTCTCTCTCTCTCGGCTCCGATCGATTCTCTCTCTCTTTCTCGCTCCCTCGCGCTGTCTCTCTCCTCTCTCTTTCTCTCTCTCCGTGAGCCAGCGGAGATAGAGACGGAGCGAAGAGATCCAACGCGCGAGCGAGAGAAAGAGAGAGAAGCTTCGGCGATGTGTGTGACGTAGTTCGCGAAGCGAACCACTCGCGCTTCGTTACCACCGCATCAGCGCGGACTACATATATATAGCCGGAGATTTTTTGTTTTTGTTGGAAGCGTTGTGGTTTGTCAGCTCATGGTGGAATTGTTTTTCTCGGGTTGGAGATCGGTTTGGGTGTATAGGTTTGTGGGGGGTGGAATTGGTGCAGCTGGGGGGGCTAAGCGCTGAGGGCAGGTTGGGAGCACTGGTATATATAGGACCGAGTGACGTCTTCGCGATGCGCTTTTTTTGGAAATTTTGAGGGTGTGTGCATGTGTGTGAGCGTGCACGTGTATGTGTGTGTGTGCAGCTTGGACGACATTGCGACTGGTTTTTGAATAGCGGGGGTGCGGATTTATTTCTTGGAGGGGGAGATTTAGGCGGCTTGGAAGTGTGGACGAGCTTAATTATTGCGGTAGGTGGATTAATGATTATGTCATGTGGAATGCATTGACCTCTATGTCACTTGCATAAAGCGATGATTAAATTTTATAACTCTTTCAATTGGCTATACCTATTTTTTATTAAGATAAAAATATGCCTTGTTTTTTATATGATATATTAATAATCTTAAAATAATTAAAACATGTATTTACTGTTGCACGAAAATTATACCAAGTGTTTTTTATGCATTTTTTCGTTTTTATTGATAATTTTCTTGTGTTTGTGCAATTTCGAGGAACTTTAAAATTGTTATATATTCTGCAAAAATACAGATTTTAGCAAACTTTTAAACAATATTACATTACTCTTTTGTGAGCCTATTGACTTATAACATTTTTATACGTTAACTGTCAAGCGTGCTAGATTCAATAACATTTATTAAACAATAAGAATGTTTAAAAACTAGATAAATATTGAATAAACTTTGAAGTTGAATACGCCAACTCAGAGTACATATTGAGTATTAGTAATATCGTATTTGAAATGAAAAATATAAAAATCCATACACAATAGCCAACAATTTTTTATTTTTTATGTCAATATTTAATTGAAAACTTTTCTTTTATTGCACTATATATTCATTTGTTACTTTATTTTCATTTTATATTTATTTTTAATATTATTATTTTAACAAAAAAGACACTTCAAAGTCAATCAAATTTTTCAATACCACAGTCAATATATAAAATACGAAAATTTGTTCAATGTTAAACACACCAACATTGATCAAACCTTTATCCAAAAATCACGTCTCCGCCCTCATCGAAAAATCCATTAAAAATTAAGCTCTAAAAATCCGCACCAACTCTCACAGCGTCGAAAAAAAGCCATTACCTTTAAATATTCCCTCGCGACGCTTGAATATTACACGCGAAAAATGCCGCGCCACTACAATATTCATACTCGGCATTACGACAATATTCTTGACCACATGTGTGCGTGTGTGTGTAGCAGCAGCAGCAGCAGCGGCGGCGTAGGCGCACATAGTCTATATAATCGCGACGACGACGCGGAAGCTCGCGAATCATGACAACTAGCCGGCCAAGTGTCACTCGCCCTTTGCCGCAGCAGCATTGATTCTCAGCTTCGATCGCGCACGAGCCTATAGAGGTGAGTACGCACGATTTACACTTGCCTTTTTTGGAGTGGAGGCGGGGGGGGATTTTTTGGGTAATTGCGGATGGTTAAGAAGATGTTTTCGTTTTATGGGAATTTGTAGGATTATTTTTCTTCTTTTTTTTTAAGTGTGAATTGGATCCTGCAGTTGAAAGCTCGATTTATTTTAATTTATTAAAGATTGGTGACTTAGGTATTTTTATAAATTTTGTAGGATTGCAAAATCAATATTTTTTATCTTGCGTGACTGGAAATCGTTTCATTAACTACTTATTATATTAAAAAACTGTATTTGCATGAAACGAACAGAGTTTAAAAAGACATTAGAAGAAAAAAACGTTATTCTTGATGCAGATTTACTTCTATTTATAAAAATATATATAATAATTGTTTAAAGTTTTAATAAATCCTATTAGATTGAAACAAAAATTTAAAGTAAGATATTTTAAATCGTCGCACAATAACGTGATTTGTATTAGATTAAAGAAATTTTATGAAAATATTTATCTGATAATGCCACATATGATAAATATCCAAATGTTCAAAAACTAGACTTAAAAATTTAGTTAAATCATTTAAAATTACTATAAATATTTTTTTCTAATATATAATTTTAAAACCTGCTACCAGTAAGTTTTTTTAGTCTTCTTTGTATTTTAAGTCTTTGAATTATAATTTTTAAATTAAAATTAATAAAATTAACTAATTTTAGTTCCTTTATATCCTTTTAAATAATAATTATATTTACTTAAACTAAGTGATGACAAAAAATTACAAAAAAGTGCATTGAAAATAAATTTTTAATTTTTAAGTTACTTTTGAAATATGGATCCGGTATTTATTTCACTTTCAAATTTAGAAAAATTGAAATTCATAATTTTACCATCCACGAATCTCAAAAGTTTAATATTTCCTATGAAAGTCTATTAATAAACAGTATTTTTGCTTATATATAAAAAAAATATTGACGTGCGCGACATCGCGACGCGTCACGAATAGAAACTGCATGTACGTAAATTTCGTAAAATAGCGATCCACAAAATTTCTCGCTTAGCATTAATGTCTCAATAAATAAAATTATGATTAAAGCAGTCTTACTTCTAAGTCATATTTTAATGAAAATAAACTGTAGCTTTGAATAATACCATCTCATTCAAAAATATATGTACAAAAATGATTAATATCAGATTTTGCGAAGGGCGTTAGATTTTTGTTCTTGCTTCATAATCACATTTCTGACAAGCACTCTAATATTATAAAAACAAAATTTTGGATAACAATGATTTTAAAAAATAGTATTTTAAAATAAATTTTATTAAGAACAATTTAAACATCAGTAGTATTTTTATGGAAAATATTTTCTATTTTGCATATACAAAATGAAATTCACATTTGCTCATCCCTGCTATTTACTCTATAGTCAGATCACAAACAATCAGATCAC
The DNA here is from genome assembly GCA_900480035.1 of Eupelmus urozonus. Taxonomy (NCBI): domain Eukaryota; kingdom Metazoa; phylum Arthropoda; class Insecta; order Hymenoptera; family Eupelmidae; genus Eupelmus; species Eupelmus urozonus. The sequence continues at coordinate 8,597 of UELX01004131.1, forward strand.
AAAACAACTCTAATTACAAAAATATACAGAGACTGAACCCCAAGCATCTCGCTTATCTCTTCCCAAAACATCTTGACAACTTTTGAGGACACCCTACGCTTCAGCACATCAATCCGACGCGCTTATTCATAGCACGTAGCGACACCAAATCCTCTCAAATACTCAACTCCTCGCGAGCATTCGACTTTTCCACTTAATCCGCATACATAACAATTGAAATTTACCAACAAGCGCAGAGGAAACGCTCACGTTTTGCTAACGAACCAGATGAGCAGAGGATCTCGTATCGGCGTCGCGGCGTCGCCTAGCGATCTATCGGCTTGGCTTACGTAACTAACATAGTGCACTATAACGTGCATCTCGCGCGAGAGCTATATAGACGGCTTCTAGTATAATATGTACGCGGCACGTTGCGAGTAGATATGAACGCGCGTTTAGTAAACTTGCGAGTGCGCGTGTCGTAGAGGTATGCTTAGGGTTACGTTGGATTCTTTGTTTTTTTTTTTAGAAGAAGTTGTTTTTATTGATTAGCCGTGGTTTTGTCTTTTTGAGATTTGTAATTTGTGTTTGAAGGATGAATCTTGGCTGGAATGGCTCTCAAGTGTTAATTTATCGAAGGGTTCTTTAAGAAACAAGATCCCTCTGTCTATACTGTAAGTTATTTGTTTTTTATTATACTTTGCTTTACTATACTTTTTTTATGTCTAAGACAAAGCTGATGTACAACACTTTTGGTCTCCTAAATTTTGATGATTTCTAATGTATTTGAGACTCCTATAATAAAGAAAGTATAGTAAAATATAGTAATATGTTTTTTAGTAGTTTTGTGTGTGCGTGTGTGTGTTCGCGCGTGTAAAAGTCGGCATATCAGTATGATTATGAAGTAAAATTTTTGCATCATTTGGAGCGAGGGCATCGTACATTCCAAAATTTAGCCCGTATTTTAGATCAGATCTAACTTGGAACTAATTAATTTCTGTGGTCTTCGCAGTTAATATAAGCGGATAATTATAGTCAAAACATTGCTATATGTTAAATATAGCATTAATTTAAAAAAAAATTCTTTTGTTATACACAGTTTTGTATCAAAATTCATGTACATATTTATTATTAAGCCTCTAAGGCTATAAAATATATAAAATAAATTTAAAATAAATATATATATTATGGTAATTTTGCAATTTATTGTCTGATGACTGATAAATACACCTATCGGTAAAAGATATCTTTCTGGATATGTGCTTCAAATGTTAATATGGCAGATATTACTAGAGGCGTAAGGGATGGAACCGTAGGTCCAGCCGTCACCATGGTAATGTTTTATAACAAAATTAAAAAAAAAGTAGGAATTAAGATGGGTAACTTAACAGTTTAAAGAAATTTTTTAAAATATGATGTGACATATCATAATCTTAAATAAAGTTTCTCTAAAAAAGCATTTCCTAAAACAATTAGCAGAGGATTTGAGATTGTCTTAAAATTGTTATACTCTACAAAAAATGAGATAAAAGAAGAAAAGAAGTAATACTTGATCACTACTTTACATTCTATTTAAAATAAATCTCTTCTTCTATAATGCTGATTTTTTGCCAAATTTCAATGTTTTTTTAAAGGCTGCAAGTCGTATATGTTCTGAGTAAATTATATGACCACCGCAAGACTCTAAACTTTTTTTTATCAAACGAACGCAGTAGTGGTTCTTATGTATAATAAAAGCAGCTTATATTATTGAAAATCAATTCAAAAGAATTATTACAACAGAACTTAAAATTTTCAATAGAATGAAAAAATTATTAATGGAAATCTTAAATTTTAATTTATTGTAACAGAATTGCAGAATATTGTCTTAGACGAAAACTTAACTATAGTTACAAGTTTTAGAAAATACTTACATAAGTATATTTAATGTGCCTTAATGATCAAGACATTTTTATAATACGTTATTACAACAATCAACTTAGAAAACAAGACTTAATAATGATCTATGATCATAAATGCAACGATTAAATTACAGGTGTTTATATATGGAATACAATATATTTAGGTAATAAACATGAAAATTTGCATAAAATCGATCGCAAGTCGTATCAGTCATTTTGAAATTTCATCCAAATGTCTCTTAAATAATTAATTTTCTCTGACTTTCATCGAATATCTTTTTGAATATCATCAAATTTTCACTTTTTCTTCCAATTATACTTCTTCAACGTTTTTAATCGACTAGCACCTCCTATAACACCTCCATTACTAACCAAATACTTTCACCCCGAAGATCCCTCATCAAACCCACCAAACACCCTCACCACCTCCTCAGCATCCACACCTCATCCAGCACATCAACCCCCACAACCCAACCAACCCTTCCCAGCCACCTCATCACTCGCTTTCAATCCACACGCTCCAAACGTCGCTATTCCATTTACCCGCATTATCCAAAACACATCCGTATCGCTATATAACCTGCAGCAAAACGGGCGTCTCGCACGGAACCCCGCAAATTGCAGCCACTTGCACGCCGTGGCGCAATCGGCGCAAACGACGGAGGAATAATAATACAAAAACGTAAGCTCGTCCCCGGGGATATCGCAGGCTGCCTGCACATCTCGGTCTTTTCTCGCCCTTCTCACGGATCGATGCGAACCGTCGTCGTCCTGCGAAGTGTCCTGCCCGAGCTGGCTTCTTTGCCTCTCGTAAATTTCGCCCTACTACCTGCGGCGAGAGCTCCCTTTTTGACGAGCGGGTATCCGTAAGGCGCAGTTATTGCGATTCGGTGAAGCTGTAAGGGAGAATTTCTGCTGCGCAGGATTCCGGTGTTTTGCGGATGCTTGGTTTTGGGGGTTATGGAGAGTTTTTTATTAAAGGTTTGAATTTTGTTTTGGATTAGATTGGAATGTTTGGGGAATGATTTTTAATGAATTTCTCATTTCGTTTTGTAGTTTTTACCAATAATGTTTGAAAATAATGATGTTTTTCGGCTACTTTTGTCTACTAGTATAAAATAACTGGGACATTATTTAAATAGTAATTCACATCTTGTTGTAAAATGTAATATATACAAAAATCATAATTCTATTCTTTCTGTTCTGATGACTTTATATGAAAAAAAAAAAAATCTTTCAATACGAAAATTTTAATATCTGAGAAATTATAGAGCAGACTGACAACACAAAAGAATTACTTACCTAATGAATAATAATTGCAGGCAAATTTACTATAATTATATAAAATTTTACTGTACAAGTTAAAAATATTTCGTTTGTTCATAATTCGTAAAAATTGAAGTAAAATTTTCATAACTATATAATAAAAGCATTCAAACAATCTTTTTTCGTCAAATAGATGTAGAATTTTCATTTTCGTCAAATACAGACAAAATAAGAAAAAATTTGTAACGCTTTAACAGACGGAATGGAACAAAAATAATTTTTTCTCATTTCGTGCAGTAAGCTTAAGTTCATAAGAGTTATGTCGTGCATTCATTTGGGCATTGAGCGCTTTGATAAAATAAACACAGAGTAATAACAGAAGTTAAAACCGCAATTATATAATTGAGGCTACGTAAGTAAAGTAAAATTATACGTTTGAAGTTTATATATATGAATTTTTACTTGTTTAACCTTCCTGAACAATTTTCTATAATAATTTCGCCATTTTAACATATTTTTAATAGTCTTGTTATAGTAATAAAAATAATTTTTTTAATTCCGTAAATTTGACTTTTCTAGTATATATATATCGTCCCTTTAGAGGAAGAAAAGGACACGTCGGATTTTTCAATAAGAATTCTCGTTGGAAAATTCGACGTGTCCTTTTCTTCCTCTAAAGGGACGATATAATACAGTTTTCGAAACTTCTTATCCTCGCATTACCAATAATGCTGAATAAAAATAGTGCATGAGGTAAAACTCGATTAATCAAAGTAGTATTGATATAAGAGCGTATAATTGCACTTTACACGGGTGTTAAAATGAAATACGTTCGATCGCGAATTATATACTATGCGTATTATAATGTTTTGACACTCTGTGCGAAAACTTAATATTGCGCACGCTATGTGACAAAAAAGCTTTGGCAAAAATAAGAGAGTATATTTTATTACAAGTGCGAATAAGCTAAATAACTGGCTAAAATTCATTTTTCGCAAGTGTGTAGAATAATTTTTTTGATAATTGATAGAGTTAAGATTACTTTCTCGAAGTAGTATTGAAAGTAGCTATAGTTTTGATCTTGTGCGCTAAATTTGATTTTGCGCACTCTTGAATAAAAGAGCGATCATTATTTTAAGCTCCGTACATGTCATGTCAAGCAATACTTTTTGTCACACAAGCAGGAGAGCGATTTTAATCTCGAACTAACTTTTAATTTCCGCTTCGCTCAGATGCAAACATTCGCACGAAGTTAAAATCTTATTTTCGCATTGGTTATATTGATTCAAAATATGCAGTTGTATTTTGTCAAATGATATTAAAAATATACTCGCTTAGAATTTGAATTAATTATTGAAATTACAGATAAAACTTTGAGATTTAGGCTTACACGCGTAATTACAGTTGTAGTACTTTTATGCTTGGAAATTTTTAAATCTCAACTTTCCATAAATATCACTAAACTCACCCACCTATCAAATCAAACAATGTAGTTTTCAAATTATTACTTACAATAAACAAGCTATAATCTATCCGTGTAACCGTCTATCGACAGCGTCATCCAATCCTTCGACCTCTGTACAGAGAGACTCGCACATAACTGCGCGTATGCAATTGTCAACATCTTCATTGGCCTGTCTAAATATAAACTGCTCTTCTAGGAATTGTCCAGTACACAAATTAAGAGTGCGTGCGTGACAGTTTGCAGCCGGTCAATTAAGTACGCGCGAGCGCGTGTTTCTGAGCTTCTTAAAGCTTGTTTTTTTTCTCGGCGGTAATTTAATTGACTCGGATGCTGCCTTGCCATGGTACACAAGTATCAGAACGGCGCAGGTTGCGCCATGGGATGTAAACAGGCAGATACCAATGGGTAAGAGGCAGTACGTGCGATACGTGCACAGGCTTATGTTAGTACGTCTGTAAACGTAAGGGTATTCTGTGTCAGGATTGGTTTTGTTGTAATATACTTTACAATACTTTACTTTTGTTTTTATTAATACAATTTATTCAGTAAACAATTTTATATTGGTTGCTGAGAAACCATGCATACATCTCTCGTTTTATCATTATTGAAAATTTGGTCCATCGCTGAAAGATGTTCCACTATGAAAAATATTTGGTAAATTTATATAGAAGTTAACAAAACCCATGGCCAATATCTTACTAATACAGACATATTTTAAACGATTAAATAAAATGAAAAAAACCTTACAATTGATTCACCCTGATCCAGATAAATTCTTTCGCAGAAGCCTTTATTAATACCGGTAAGAACAACTTCGAATTTCCACCTCCACGCATTACACTCGCTGCCGTACTTCAATAATTCCCGCAGCAATTTTTTGACTCCCCCTTAAAGCCTCGTTCCAGCGCATACATCGATCTAACCTTGACTACCATCGCACATGCACACTCGCATACACATCGCCACATTCTCATCAGCCCGGCATAAAACAAATTCATTTCATCATTAAAACGGAGAAACATAAAGCTCATCGGGCGTAACGAACCGCCCAGCGTGCAAGCATTCGCTAGCGCCGTACTACATATCTGCTCTAAGCGCCAATGTTACGCAAGCATATATACATATCGGCTTGTATTGTGTGTGCTCATATAGAGCGGCTATAGCTCTGAGCGTATTATATTTCCGTGACATTGCTGTCAATCGACGAGCGCGCCCGAGCGAATCACGAGACTTGCTCCGTTCAATTGATCGTCTTTCTTTGCTGTTGCGTTTCTGCTGGATGTGTGTTCGGCTGGAAGATTCGTAGGATGAAGTTTGAATGTTGTTTGGTTGGTTGTGGGTGAAGAGAAAAAGTTAGAAGAAAAATGTGAATGTGGGATGATGAAGATAGGTTGGATAAAGTTGGTTGATGGATTAAATGAGAATTAAGTAGTATTGATTCTTAAATTGTATTGACATTAGAACTCATCAATGATATTAAAGTTAGGATGAATAAGAAAGAAAATATGATTTATAATATGTACATACGTATGTATGTCCTACATGGATTTACCAGTAATAAGATATAGAAAATTCCACTTGGGTTTATTTTTTATACAAAAATTTGCTGCAACTGATGGGTTCTTTCTATAAAAAAAGGCGATTTTTTCACGCCAAAAAAATTTCTGTAGAATGTAAATCGAGATTATTTTACACTTGTGATTGAATCCTATTTGCAACTAGAATATTTCTTGACAGTGCAGATATTTTAAATTCAGTAGTTCAATACTATTTTTTAAAGTTTTTTCTTCAAATATTCATAACTACTACAACACAGTCAAATATTTCCAAAATCAAAGAAACTGTAATTCAGAATGTTTATTTTCTTGATTTTAAATATTAGAGCATTGCGCTTCTCGTACGCCGACTCTAATTCCTCGTCCAATCAACCCACGCTCCAATTTAGTGTGCGCATGTGCGAGCGAAACACGTGAATATCAAACTGCACGAGAGCGAGGCAACTCGCATTTCCGCGCGAGAAGCACGTGAAACGTCATTGTTGGAATTTTATAGCCGCAATAAAGGAAAAAAACTAACGACTGTGTACTCATTGTTGTAAGGACATTGGTATTCAGATTCGTCAGAATTAAATTATAATATACAGTTTTAAAGATTACTAAGTTTTTGATTTGATCGTTTTATCAATCGAATATAGCAATAATTTCATTTTGAATAAGGAAGATCTAGTTTCTAAAATGATCAACACAAAATGATATCTTTTGTAAATTAAAAAATTTTTTCATAGTGGGCTGAAATTGCCACTTTTGTTTCCAACTCGAGCTCTGAAATATGGTGATTACGGTTTACTGCAGTAGCGAAAAATAGTATACGCATAACAAAGAGAAAAAAGGATCATTTCAGCGCACGTGTGACATTAAAGACTGACCAACTCTTTTGATTCCTAGGAAAGTAATACTTATACAATAATATTTTTTTTTTCTACAATGAACAAAAAACTCGATTTTTTATCTTCAAAAAATGCATTTTAATCAGAAATAAAACAATCAGAACCGACGTAAGAATCCACGCGCTGAACGCGAGACAGAAATTAGCGGACGAAGGAAGGCGAGCATTGTTTCTAATTGTGCGGCGCGCCGCTGTTGTTCATTCGATCGCGCGCACGGCGCCACTGGCAATTTGAAAATTGCAATTTCTCGGTCAATAATCGCACGTTCCTGCGCACGTGTCTGCATTAAAGAGAATTAAATTTTATGCTTGGTAGAATATTTTAAACGATTGCTATTTAATGTAACAAGATTGTTTATTAATTAGAACTTGCGCTTCGTATATCAAATTTATTAAGGAAAAAGTATCATCGCCTTAATTTAAAAACATGAACTTTATTTACCGTAACACAGCTCTTCCACTTTGATAATGCACTGCGCATATATGTAACGCAAAAAGTTCTTGGTATACCCTCGGGATAGCATCGCACGAAGATAAATCCCTTTTACATCTTTTCCAAGAAACAACCCCTCTCAACTTCCTCCTATTCTCCGATGCTGTATTTCGAAACGGTAGAATCCTCCCACGATTGTTATTATCGTTATCATGGCTTCCGTGGTGAGGAAAGCAGCGGCTTCTTCGAAAATCGGCGCCTACGCATGTAACTTTTTTCTGTCCTTAGGGAACGGAAGAGTATACTAACACGTGGCCGTGGTCGTATCGAATGAATGGACAGGGCAGGAAAACATTGGAAGGCTTTTTTTAGATAAAAAAATTTTTCTACTTGGGAGCGTTGTTGTCGTGGTTTCCTTGAAGGTCGAAATAATAACAGAATAATGTAGTCGCTCATTGATAAATTATCGATGATATCGATTTAATGAGATCAGTCTTATTCGTGAAGGGACTATAAATACAATAATCAAAACGATGAGTGGTGGAATTAATGTAGGTGGAAATAATTATAGTATTTTATCTTTACATAGAATACTGATATAAGTATGAATAAATAACTATTTAATAAAAACTGCTTTTTTTTATGAGCAGACAATAATTAAATTTGTTCATAAATATTCTTAGCTCTCGCGTAAGTATATATAGATTATATAAAATAATTAGGATAAAGTTTGATAATACTGAATACTTCTATTAACGAACATAGGTATATATTCATCTGCACCAACTCAGAGTATTAGGCGATAAGAGTCATTAACTTTCTTAGATGAACTATTGTAATATTATGTCGACGCTTTCAAATACAAAATCTTATTTTGTATGCAAAATTATTATCTTCTAAGCTTATGCATAGGAGATAAGATTGTTCTATTTGGAGCCATTGATGTAGACATCCAGTTTTATCGTCGCTGTCTGATTAAACGGGCTTCTTTATCACTTTTTAAAAATCATATTTTACTGCACATCTAAATTTTTGATCAGATTAAGCAACTTTATTTTCTGTTCATTTAAGTCTTATCAAAGTCTATTAAAAACAAAGGGTATAAATTTTATGGAATCTGTTTTCTTCTTGGAGATTAATTCTAAAAAAGTACCCAGACTTAACCTACATTCTCCTACACATTGTGCAACAAAAATTAAGGAACTACATCATTTAAACTAAATCCTCATTGTTAATTACATACCCAGCCTTAAACAACCATTTTAATCCCATCCACTGCATTCAAACACAAACACCCACCCCACTCCTTCCACAACCCAAATCCCAATCAAACATTTATCACCGAGCTCTCTCCACCCCGCGCGTCACTAAAAAAAAAAAAAAAAACAATCCCCATTCTCCAAAACACAGTCGTAGAAGTTAACATCCGCAAACCGCGCGTCGTAAATCCGAAGGCGTCGGCAATTCCATCTTCCAGCGCGAACAACTGCGCGCTCGCAAAAGATAACGCCCCCACGAGGGCGACTTCTCTCAGGCCCGATAAGATTGCCAGCGCGCACCTCCAGACTTGATTATATACGAGCGAGTTCCTCGGGGCTTCTTCCTCTCTCTCTCGCTTTCTCTTGGATCTTGTGCGCTCGGGATCGGGAGTAGCGCGGGAGAAAAAGCAACGAGACGGCGTCGGGGCGCGAGGGAGCGACGACCTCGGCGGTGCCGAGAGGAAAAAGGGCGCTCGATGTGCCGATATAGCGCTGTCTCGCTGCTCTGAGGATTTAAGGAGAGTCGAAGGGCTTTCAGACGCAGTTTTGCAAGCGGAGAGTGGAAGGTATTGTGTTACAAGAAGGTACGACCTTAGACAAGAGTCGGGGGCTTTAGTTTAACGGGATTGGGCGACGTGGAAAAGTCTGGACATTTAGAAGTGGAGAGTGGCGGGTTTTTTGGAGTGCTGAGAGTTGGGATAAATTGTGGTTTGTTGGTGTGATTTGTGGATGGGATTGTGATTAGAAAATTAGAATTGGATTATATTCGCGTTTGATGTATAATGTAAAGTTTGAATGAAGATGAGTAATATTGAGAGAATTTGATTATTCGACCACTGGATTTTATTTAAAAATTATTTTTTCTTATTTTGGCAAAGATCTGCCTCTAATCTTGAGACTAATCCAAACTATTAACCAAGATTGCAATCAATTAACCGTTTGGTTATTTTTTGCACTTTTACAAATAGAGCCTACTTTCCCAGGGATAAAATGTAATCTAAACATGTATTACTTTTTTGAAAAATGATGTCTCTTTTACCGCTTTAGAAACGAGAGAAAAAATAATGGTCTAAATTAGCTTAGAAGGAAATCTTTATTGAAGCTTTTGTTTCTTTTGCTTAATTCTTTTTGCCGTTATAAAAAATAAAATATATAGCAGAAAAATTATTTTTTAAGAAATAACATATACTTGAGATTAGATAATGTAAACCTCTTAAAGAAAAGTTCTGTGGTTACTGTACTTCATTTTTAGATGTCAGAAATCGATCCTCAAAGTTCTCGTTTAAATCCCTTTCCCAGACACTCTGATCCCTTTTGCTGAGTTGAAACTTAAAAAAGAAAAAATTAATGATCACATAATCGTCTTATGATTATTAGTGTAATTTGTAAGACTTAAAAAGACGTAGGAACATTTATATATATTTCAAGTCTTATATATATTTCAAACAATGTTTATCAGATTTATTTCTCACTCGCTAGATGAATTCATTTATTCATTTCGATTAAAGCCATTATTTTAGTTTTCATAATTTATGAGAGGGTATATGCTTGTATAGCACTGAAAATACCGACAGACATATTCATCGCTGAAAAACATCCTTTTATATTCGTTTCACAAAATTGTTTAAATATTTGAATTCTTCTTTAAAAATGCGCACTGATAATTGGATTTAAATTGCTGTTATAACTCCTTTAAGGTAATTTTTGTCCACCTTGGTTCTTGTTGTCCGATAGATTCATATTCTACTGCTTTTTTCTTTATACATAATGGTCTTAAAACTAGTTAAGTAGGACTTAAGACTTTAAGAGTAGTTAACTAGTTAAGTACGAGATATAATAGATAAAAAATTAATATTTACTAGCTCATTTTCTTAAGCGAATAAAAGTGTTGTAAAGCTATAAATATTTTTAATAGAAAGCTTCGTAAAAAGCTCTATATCGAATTAAATTATAATCAATTACTATTATTACTATATAAACTTTAATAAAATATAACGATCTATACTGTATTCAAGTTTTTTTCTGTTATTCCCAAAGAGATCTTAAAAATTAATTTCTGTTTCGGTTCTAAGATTAATATATTATTAACTTTATACTTTATTTTTCATCAGTCTTGAAAAGGACGGTTGTTAATCCGTCGAAACGTCGACTAGTTTAATAAA
>UELX01004132.1:0-19501 GCA_900480035.1 Eupelmus urozonus
AAAGCGCAATTATCAAAAAAAAATATGAAAATCTGTTTTATAGGTAACAAATGTTTAGTTCTTAAAAAAAAAAAAAAAAAAAATCTTTAAACAAAACAAGAAAAGTGAAGGAAAAACTTAAACTAAAAATAAAAAATAAATGAATGAAATGTAGCTGTACCTATGCGTTAAATTAAAGAGGCCCGAGAGCTGGCCCTGCCGATTACTCAATGGCATAGAGCATGTAGAGATTGCCAGCGTCGCTGCCTGGTGGTACCAGGGGATGGTCGGGCGGCAAGACCGAGAAGCCCAGAAACATGAACGTGCGAACCAGCATTGCTAGATTGTAGGAAGAAGACAGACAATGTTTAGAGTTAAAGCTCGGCTCTTCGTAATAAACAACCTGATCGCCGTCGAATAGAGGAATGGCGTAAGTGTGGGTACCTCGATCGGTGCGGTCCTTGCGCAGACAGACTACGATGTTAGTGCAGTGGAGCGTCTCCTCGGCGTACTCGAGAAGAGAGACGAAGCCCTCCTTCGAGCCCTCCGGCAGCAGGCAGCTAGGCACCCGGATGTAGAGGGTGCCGCGCCAGACGACGGTTTCCCATTCCACCGACGTGCTCTCGGTCAGTTGTAGATTAAAGGTCAAGCGCAGTGACTCATTGGTTTTCAATGCCTTCAGCAATTCATCCTCCTGTGAACGTTATATATTTTTATTAGTGATTATTCAGTAGAGTAGTGATCGATATTTTTTTTTAATAAAATTTTTAACTTTTACTGTTGTAGGCTTGTGTTTAGAAATAACAAGGACTAGGTTGACTGTTTTTCCTTGCTATTTTAACCAAGCACTTACTGGTTATTAATATTGTTAGAAGTAGTAGCCAGACTTTGAATTGTGAAAGATATTGCAATTTAAAAAGATAGAATGGTAGGAAGTAAAAAATGTTAATGGGATTAATTGATGTTTGTAAATTAAAAACAGATTAAATGTTAAAGCTTAAAAATAAAAAATAATTGTGTTAGTCATCTTTCTGTAATAATTTTCAAAGATTATATCTTGTTGAAAACAATTTCTATATACACTTTATCAATGTAATTATATCAAAAGTAAATTGCAATAAAATTCTTAACTCATTAATAAATTAGTTGATTAAGAAAGATTAATTTGTCATTTTGTGTTTAAAAATATAAATATAAATTCCAAATAATAATTTTAAATTTTAAATTTCAAATTTTCTTTTATATTACTGAAATGAATTTCTGTTTTAATGTTTTGCCAAAACTTCAAAAATATAAACAAATATAAAAATACATTTGAAATACTGTTTCCTCCTTCCTATTTGAATTACAGAAAATAAAACAGATAAGGCAAGAATTTTTTATTTGTAAACAATAAATTTCAGCATAATTTCTTGGATATTTAGAAACTGCATTTTTCACTCGTCAGCAGAATATTATTTGATATACTGTAATACATACTACGCACAGGAAACCACCAGCAGATTAGTTTACAAATTTATCTCTATTATCAGACTCTATTAAATTTATCTGTATGCACACTTACTTGCACAATGTGGGAGCTCACAGAGAGCTGACTCTGCTTGATCCCCACGCCGCGGCTCTCTGTGTTGACTGTAGATACAGACAATGCGGCATGGGGCGCATCAGGACCACCACAGAGGCCCCACACCCAGCGTTATACAGTAGTGCTGAAGGGCCCTAGACCCTTCTTCCAAAGACTCATCAACGCACTTACTAGTCATTTCACTGGAATGAAAAATAAAATTGTTAATGATAGTGTTAATAAATTTTAGGTTGAATTTTTTGTTAACTAATCGTTAAAGTGTAAGTTGAAGCAATGAGGAAAGTCTGTGAATGATAAATTTTAAAATAATCTTTTAATCTTAAGAATTTCTATATCATATCTGAAATGATAAGCAATTTTGAGATTCTTTGAATCAATAATAGATATGAGAGTGTATGAATGTTAAAAAAGAAAATTGTTTATTTTTTTTTTTTTTTTGAATGCGGAAATATTAAAACCTTATATAATCACAGTAACGGTAAAAAGCAATAGTTGAAATAACAATATAAATTTAAAATTTTGATAAGTAAATAATTGTCTTATCAGTAAAAATAGGAAGCACTTTAGACTACTTTTATCAGTAATTTTAAACAAACAAATTAGCTTATACCTTAATGGCTTGACTATTTTAGTTAGAGAGGTGGAATTTTCCATTGAGTTTAATTTTTTTTCTCAAAATGCAACTTATGCCAAAACTTAAAGTTTTGTTGGTTTTTCAACAGAAATTTAAAAATATATTTCAATTGTAGAATTTTTAAAATAACTTTAGCGTAAGAAAAAGTTTATAAATAAGCAACAAACAAAACTTTTTATTTATACTTTAGAGCAATAGCTTGTTAAATGTTGCAATAGTGATGCAGGACTGCAATTGTGCAACTGGACACTGGACAGAGCAGTTTGATATTGTAATGTCATATATTAAGTAACAACAATCCTATTAGATTTAAGAAGTGTAAAAGTCTTCTCCTGTATATAAGTTTGATCTTATAAGCCGGCAGGAAAAGGTTGTTATGTAAATAAAGGACTATATGAGTGTGAAATATTCTACTAGCAAGATTAGCTTTTGGAGACATGGGATTTATAAATACTATAAGATTTTGAAATATTCGACTTAAACTACAGTTATTCACATTCAAATATTCATACATCTACAGCATATTTTTGGAAAATTAAAAGAAAGATGTATTTAATTACACGATAAATTTACTCTTGTTAATAACAAATTTTAAAACTAAAAAAGTTTAATAAATAAAAAACTAAAAAACATGCTTATGTTGCGATACTTGTGTGACTATGTTTAGTGGTTTGAAAATTTGAATTTTGTATCTTAAATCATGTTTATTTACAAACTGAAGTGTACAGATTGTTCTGTTCATAATTAAATTTGACTTTCACATAACAAGTTTGAAAAACAAAAGAAAATCTTTAGGAACTCTTTTACTGTACCTTAAAAATGGAGCCATTTTAAAATTAATATTTCAGATGGTTACTTAATTTTAAAATAATCTACCACTTTTCTAAATGACAGTTAAAAATCTATTTAAACACAATGTTCACTGTTATCAAATCAAACAATGTAAAATTCACATCTACACAGAAAGATTTCTGACAATGCAGATTTGCTTAATAAGGAATTTGATAGTTAACTGTTAATTGAAGATGTGAGCTCGATTTATAAAGACTCGGGAGAGACCGGGCATAGGAGGGGAGATTGTCAGATACTTCAGGCGTCATCTAAATGGGCACTTGGCCAAAGCAGACAAATGTGTTTTCGTCGTTGAGAAATGCTGGCTCTTTCATGCACAATACACGAGTGTTTGGTTAAAAACTTTACTTCAGCTCAAGACCCAGACACCAAGTGCGCAAAGCAACCAATTTCACTAAGTCATTTTCTATTTTCTCCTCTAATTGTGTAATTCATGTAACATAAATTAAATTTGCAGACACTTGAAAATTTGTCCTTTATTTAGGCTTTGTTTAAAAGTTAAATATAAATATTTTATTTAGTTGCTTCAAAGGCTTCAAACTATTCCGTTAAATATCTCAAAGTTTAATAATTTATTTATAGATTCTATTAAAGGAAAAAATATTAAGAATTTTAATGTGTGCTAAAAATTGTTAAAAATTTATTGAGTCATAATTTTTAAAATATTGCTTTATGTACAATAAATAAAAAAAACAAATCATAAAAAACATAGTTTTGAGAATACTTTAAAATCTAAATTAATATTTTTAATTAAAAATTTTGTGAAAAATTATGTATTATATTAAGAAAACCATGATAAATTTCTTTAAGAATAGCTGATAATAAATCATAAAAATATTAACTAGGACATGGTAAGCAAAACATTTCTATAATTTTTTTGTTTCTAAAAGACTTCAATTCTACTGAAGTAGAAAAAATCTTGTTAAACTTTTGATAAGAATTATCTACTTTATGCTCCTTATCTCATCTGTACACTCCATTGATAAGCCATTCTTATTCTGTAGAAAAAATTCAAGATATAATGACTAAAATAATTACAACAGACGGTTGTGTAAAAATGCAAAACTTGAATTACAACATTGTTGTAGTAACAGAATTTTATAGCATTTTAACAATTTACAATAACATAGACTAATTGTTATCAGAGGGATAATCAAACAATTATTTGAAATCTTAAACAATTTTAATGAAATTCAACTATCTAATTGAATTAATTTTTTTTTTTTATTGTTTTATAAATATGCTTAAGTAGAAATGTTTTCAAGAAAAAAAAAACTTTTTCAAAAAAAGTTTTTATAAATAAAAAAAATTTATAACATTAATGAATCTTTTCTTTAAAACTAACTTTTTTCATTTATTTTCATTCCATGTTTATAAATAAAAATCAAATATGCTGAGATCAAGATTTCCAATAAAATTTTTATCTTTATGACGTCTCCAGCTTGAGTTTTATGAACACCTTTTAAGACCACACTATCTCACCAATAAATGGGATCAAGATTACACAATCAGAATTAATAACGGAGTCAAGTAGTTAATAGAATGTCATCGTCAGTCAAAATGGTATGTTTCCATGGTTTTAATGCTACATCTGTATTTGGCATTGATCAAATAAGTGTACCATTTATTTTATCAAGGATAATTTGATGATAAATTTTTATCTGAGCTTTCAAGGAATTTTGATAAAATATGTTAAAAACAGTTGCAATTGTTACTAATATTCAGACAAATAAATTTACTAAAATTTTCTGAATTAACTACTATAAAGTTATATTTGCTAGTAAATTGTATGTTTTTTAATATAAAAATCTTTAAAATAATACAAAAATGTGTAAGCATAGTATAATTCTAAAATGATAACTAAGTTTAGCAATATAAAAGCCATCCAGACTTCATAGTTAACACAGAAGCTAGAATTGTAGAATGACGAATATAAAAACCTTGGCGAATTGGTATACTTTGTACTTGACTCATGTCAAAGTGCTCAGTAACTCGTTGTTTTATGATGCAATAACTTATTAAGCTCATTCATGCTTGGCTATAGATTTAGTAATAAAGAATCCAACTTTCATAAACAAATGAATTTCCTTACATAATAATAAATTTTTCTACTTTATTAAAAAATTAAAATGCTACTTTAAAGGAAAATGCTTATATTAACAATAACACGTGATTGGGTCACGCACTATTTAATTAAAAGCATAAAAACTAGACGTCAGCCGACGTTTGAAATTTAAACAAGTATCGCTAAAAGTAAATAAAATGTAATTGTCTCTATCTTAAAATATTCATCATCCCACCCTGTATTTAATCAACTCCCACCTCAAACCTTAAGAATGAAAACACATATCCACGTCTCGCCGTTAAAACATTCCCACTATTATCAAACCAAACAGCGCGTGACCATCCAATTGCCTACATTTTCTCAAACAATCACTCCTCCCATCGGTCCCAAGTGGGGGGAGGGCGCGTGTCGTCAAGACATTCTTTTAACACAGAGCGCGACTATAAGTAAAAGCACCTCTAATACATAGCATCACGCGAAACCGTAACATTCCAGCCACGCATGTATATATAAGCCAGCTCGATTCAATCACGCGGCCAGCGCGTCAATAAAAAGAGCGCCTCCAAGGGCGAAGGTCGTCGAAAGAGAGCCGAGGAAAGAAAAGAAGCCGCGCAGTCATCGATCTATTTACAAAGCGCGCGACTCATCGTCATCAGTCATCCGTCAATCGTGCGCGCGCGCGTCTATCCTTTCCCCTTTTCCGAAAAAAAAAAATAAGAAATCTAAATAAAAGCTCTCGATTTCTGTACAAAGAGAAGAAGCTATGTTCTGAATCGGAAGGCGCTACTCCTCCTCCCTCGTAAATCATCGTCACGAGGTTGATACACGCGCCGCGGGGCCGCTGCGCCTAGTGTTCCTCCTTTCTTTTCACGTGGCCGTTAATACACCGAGAGAGAGCGAGAACGGAAAATTTGGCTTGAATTATATATATATAGGTACGTGGAAGAAACGGCGGTGTGTAGTCTCTCTCGAAAAAAGCAGAAAAAACCTTGCGCGCGCGCGCGCATGCAATATAGACAGACGGAGCCTAGACGAGAGAGCGAGAGAAAAAACGGAGGCACACGTATAAACGGCTCGACAATGAGCGAGAGGGAGAGAGCCAGGCCCTCGCGTATTATGGCGCAATTGAAGAGAGACAGAGAGAGAGAAAAAGAAAGAGAGCGCTCGAAAATTCTGGAAGACGTCCTTGAAAGCCTTGAGCCCCTCGTCAGCTGGGGGTCCTAAGGCACGTACGAAAGCAGAAGGGTCTAAAGAGGGAAAAAAAAAGGGGGGGCTGTTACAGTGTCTGCGAAGGAAATTTCCGCAAGTCTAGCTATACATCTGTCTCCGTCGCGCGCGCACTCGCGCACGGGGGCATGCAAATGAGCAAGATGGCGCCGGCCAGCGAAAGAGAGCGAGCGAGGAAGGCATTTATTATTACAATAAATATAACGCGAGAGAGGCTGAGCAGGCGGGAGGGGGCAGGGCCCCCTGGTTATATGCGCGGCTGTGTGCGTATGGAAAGCGGCATACGTAAGCGCGATAAGAGAAAACATGCGAGAAGGCGCGTATGTGTGTGCGTACTCACCAGTTACTTGATATCAAACTCGGCATTATTTCGTCCTTTTTATTTTTACTAGATTCGAGATTACTTAAAATTAACGTGGAGTTAAGACTCATGCTTTTTTCTTCGTAAAATCTTGACGGCTTAAAACGGACTGGGCTCGAGGGCAAAATACTTGTATATTCTTTCTCTGACGCACTGCTGAACTCTCTCCTTGTCTCTCTCTTTTGTACTCTCGGTTTTCACTGTGCCGTGGCTGACGAACGTCTGCGTGTGCGTGCGCATACGGTATACGGCCACAGCGCGCTCCCGACCTCCTCGCTTCGAAAAACACACGGGTGGGAGTAGTAGGGCGAAAAGCAGCGTGCGCCGACGCTACGCCGCACACACTTTATGGGGACGGCGAGAGCGCGTTTTCCCTACTTCTCGCCGCGGGGCTTCCTTTTTTTTTTTTGGAAAAAAATGCGCGACGTGACGTAGCGCACGTTTTGCTGATAGGCGGATGGATGTGGTTTTTTTGAGGAGAGCTGGATGCTTTGGGGTGGGTGATGGGAAGGTGAGGAAGGAAACATATGGGAGGGTTGGGGGATTTGAAAAGCCCGCGTTTGGTCGGTTATAGTGTTGGGGAGTTGTGGATAGATCGCGCTGATGCGTTCGGGATACGCCAAGTTGCGAATTTTTACGAGTGTTGCGGTGTTGCCTTTTGCGATCGGTGCGATTTTGATGGAGGGTACAGAAGCGACGCCTGGCGGCAAAGAAGGAACTAGGAGCGACGTTCGAATAAACTGCTCCAAAACGATATATATGTAAACACGGCGCGGATGTTTAGCGAAATTGGATATTTTTCATTGTGCTTATCGGTGTATCTGTAGGCTGTGTCATTCTTAGAAAGAAACCTGATTGTTCATCGGAGAATAATCGCTTGATTCTAGAAAAATCGAATTTTCCCCAAATTTTCTGTAAAACGATAAAACCACACTCCGTACGGCTTAATAAAATTAAAACCCTCTCATCAGTTCCAGATTGGCCAGCAGGTGTCTCATCGATCGGCGAACATATGACCAAACACCAGCGCATCGCTAATCGGCTGATCCTCGCTCTCTTCCTCTCGTCAGCTCCGTAACCAGGCCGCGCGGAGCGCAACGCATCTCGCCACGTGTTTTCTGCTCACCTCCCCCCCTAAAGCCCAGACACGCCTGAACTCGTGTGTGTGTTTTCCTGGACATCACTCGGCAGCTGCTGCGGATTTGAGGAAAGGATTTGACGTCTTGCGAGGACACGACGGCAGGAAAAGCGGAGCCGGAGAGTCGACGATTTTCCCCGAGGTGTCGCTGCGTGCACGGCTTCCTGAGCAGACGAGAGTTAACTTGTAGCGTCGTCAACAATAGAGCAGATAAGTTTTTGGTTGCTCCGTTATTTTGACGCGGTTACCGAGCTGTTTGAGGAAAATATTGGAATTGGTAATTAGCGGCTGGAGGCGTAGCGTTCACATGCTGCGATAGCGTAGGCCGCGAGGTGCTTTGTATGGATTAGAAAGTTTTGAGGTTGTAACGCGAGCGCTTGGTTTTTTTTTTAAATATGTGAGAAGGATAAGGATTTGTCGTTCTCTTACGTTTTGTTTTTTTCTTTTTCTCTGGATACCTAATAGTATAGAATTGTATGAGTTTTGGAATTATGTTGCTTTAACAGAATTTTTATCTTTTTAATTAAGTTTTGATAAGCTTCAATTGGTGCAGCAGTGAAAAATAATTATTTTTTCATCAAGTAATACAAGAAAGGATTAGTATTATTGATTTTGACAGTATGCATGAATGAAGTTGATCAAACATGGCATCAGTAGATAGCAGATCCTTAGGTTTATTGTCAAACAAATACATCGATTCTGCTTTAGTTACACCTCTTCTGGTAGAATCGCAGCTTGTTAGAAATAATTTAGTTTCTGATCAAGACATTTTAGAGTCTGTACAGAAAGATTATTTTAATGAGGATGAGAATTTTGATGCAAGTCGCTTTGAATTGCATAAAACTGATGAGCTGCAAACTTCAAAGGATATTGTAGTTCAATGTAAAAAGTTACTACAACAATATCATGTTCTTTCTAAAAAGGTTTTGTTTTTGATTTTGCAAAAACAATGTGCATGCAAAGAAGAGTTTGAAAAAATTGTCACAATTCAATCATTTTTAAACGATACTGTGACAACATGTAAAGTGTGTAGAAATGATCTAAACTTAGCAACACAGCAAATAACTTTATCAAGTTTGCAAATCCTATATTTTTTTAGGAAAAGAAAAATTCTTGAGAGTATATTAAATTCTTTATGTAATATAAGAACATTGTATCGAACAAAAGACAAATTACATCAGTACCTTAATCAGGAAAATTATCCTAAAGCAATTTCTTTAATATCAGAATGTCAAAAAGCTGCAAAAACTTATAAGCAATTTAACAGTGTTATTGGATTAAGTCAGGATCTTAGAGATACACTTGAACAAGTTGAAGAGAATTTGGATTCATCTCTGTCTAAAGTTTGTATTAATTTTGATGTTAATAATTATACATCTATACAAGTTGCATATTATTTCTTGGGTAAATCCGAAACTGCCATAGATCAATTACATATGCATTTCACAGCAGCTGTTCATAGTGTAGCTTTTGATTCTGTTCTCAAATATGCTAGAAAGGATTCTGAAAAACAATATAATATTTTATGTAAATCTGTATCATTAACAGACTTTTTTCCTTGTTTAGTAGATCTCTGCAGATCTTTGTTAATTATTATGAAATCTTACTACCTGATTCTTACATGGCATAAAAATTACAATAATAAACAAGTTGAAATTAATGAACACAAGTGTGATTTTTCGAATCAACAGTATGCTTTACAAAAACTTGAAAATGGAATTATAAAAATTCACAATGACATTGAGCATAAATTAGTTATCTATGTTGATGAATTTGATCTTGTACCGCTCAAATTTGAAGAATTCATACAAGTTCTAAAGACCATAGACAGAATATCAAAAGTTGGAAACAAGATGTGCAAAAGAGATATGACAAAATTGCGTAAATGTATTGAAGTAAAGTTTGTAAATTATTTAAGGTCTTATCATATTTCTCGATTAGATGAATTAAGAATTTTTTTAGAACACGATGGGTGGGATTTATGTCCAATCAAGTCTACATTTAAAATTTCACAATTACAAGAATTTAAAGCTTTTGATTGTTTTTCAAATGTATCGCAGGTTAATAAGAATATCTCTGAAAACTTAAGTGAAGTAGAAAAAAGCATCGACTGGACTCAAGATTACATCGATGGCCTTATGTCACCTTTTGATACTTATCTAGATGAATCTGGAGAGGAAGATATACTACGAACAATGGAGGATAATCAGCTAAAATATTTCTCCGACGATTCAGAGGATGATGAGATCCCTGCAGAACTGAAATACGATCATGTAGACGAAATCAATAAAGAAACTATTAATTACAAAAACAGAAAACACACTGGACCAATTATAACAAACACGTGTTTGAGTTTACTCCGAATCTGTGGGAAATATTTACAAATCACTCAGCTCCTCGAAGGCAGTACCAAAATAGTACTCCAATACATGATACACATTTTCGAATTATATTTTTATACGGTCTACACCTTCTTCACAACCGATCTTGTGAACAATGATCCCAGTCTTCACTCCAACAACTTGAAGCGAACCATTTCACGCATAAAGGACACTCTGATCATGGACAACGGCGACGAAATGAAGGACACGAATTACAAAATTCGTCCTCCACACCTGTCCTCGATAATCAATCTGTCCGATCCAAACAAATTGTTCGGCTTGAAAGAGCGCATCGTCGCAACCGAATCGTTAATATTCTTAGGTCACCAATTCGAATCTTTTCGATCGCAGAACAATGCGCTCAGCTCCCAAGAACTGGAGCAAACGATTTTCACTCAATCTTACCTTCAAACTATATCTCTAACGACAGCTCTACGGAAACCGGTCTACATGGACGCGATCTCCAAAGCCTTCGATTTGTCGAACACCCTGATTCTGATGAACAAAATAGACTGGGAGCTGAAGGAGGTACTGTCGCAGCATAACGACTACATTGACTACCTGATCCAGGAGATGCAGGTGTTCAAAGCCAAATTAACCGAAATACAAAACTCCGTGCCTTTGTCCAAAGAAGTTTACGAGTCGATCTGGGAGTGCGTCGCTTACTTGATAAGCCAGACGCTCGTCGAGGGCTTTTCCAATGTGAAAAAGTGCTCGAACGGTGGCCGAGCTTTGATGCAGCTGGATTTTACCCAGTTCGTCTCGAAATTCCAGATGATAACGTCGCTGAGACCCATGCCTTACCAGGAATACGTGACGGCTTACATAAAAGCTTTTTACCTGCCGGAATCGATTATGGAATCGTGGATTAAGACGCACTCCGAGTACACGCCGAAGCAGCTCACGGGACTGATATCGTGCATGTATCAGAATAAAAGGTTGAAGCAGAAATTCTTGAGCCTTATCGCCGATTTGTCCTAAAATTGCAGTTGGGGACTTTGTTGGTGTGGGAAAGCGATTGGCGAGGTACAATTACTGCGCGCTGTTTGCTCGAGTTGCGCGATTCCGAGTCGCACTTCTGTAAATATGTAGATAGGGAATAAACGTTTTTTGTAATAAGGCTGATAGATAGGTGCTGTAAGGCGTTTGTGTGTTAAATGATGTTTTTCAAGTTTGATTACGAATGGATTGTTTGATTATGTTTAACGATTGTTAATTTGGATTATGTTAACGATTTTTAGAAATCTTACTGATACTTTGAGTTGTATGGTTTGAAGGATCACTGAATGTTAATGTGTTAATTGTGTAAAAAAATCTTCGAGAATTTTAATTGTAGTTAGTTCATCAATAGTATCGCTGATGTTCTTACTTTGAAAAATCTATTATGATTATGCTAGTTTATCCTATTATTTCCATATCCATTATTTCTTACTTCAAGTTATGTTATTTTGCGACTTTATATTTTAAAATGAATTTTGATGTACATATATATCTGCGGTCGTATTAAAAAAGTGAAAAAATCATAACGATAATTGTATCACGATAATATTTCTTCAAAAGAATCGCGCTATTAATGCGTTTAAACTGAAAAAAAACAGCGTATTTATTTATAAAAATTTTCTTGTGAGTTCAACGCACGTTTGTTAATTTTTACAATGAATGGTGCATACGAGCGATGCGCGATGTGTCAGTATTGTTAATATTGTTAAACATATAAAATATTTATTATTAAATATAAGAAAAATCGATAACAATTTACCATCGCCTTATTTTTTTGTTCTTCCTTTCCAACGCGTTAATCTATACATTTATTCGAATTGTACTAATAAATTGACGCCTTCGAAAACTATTCATGAAATGGAGCATTTTCATTCCGGGTGAAAGCTTTTACATCATGATATTAACGCTTCTGCATGTCAATGACTCTTCGTGCGAACGGTTTTATTTCAATGATTGAAACGTTTGCTTTTTTTATTGCCTTTGAAATTGACCTAATAATGTTCGGCGATACAAGAAAATTCAAAGCTTATCGAGCAATTATAATAGTCACAGAGATAATTATTTCGATAGCGGACATGTTCTTGGAAACGATGCGACTTTGTTCTTTATATTTATATGCATCATAAAGAAAATTATAGAGAAGCGCAGTGTTTTTAGTTTATTTTAATTGTTACGCGGTTGCTATTTAAAAAAATCATTTTAATGTTCCCATACAAATGAATTGAAAAATGAAATGATATTTATTTTTTATTTGACTTCTTTATTTAACTATATACATTGTAGCTTAAAAATAAATACGTAGATCATATAAACTTTTATTGCTTCGTCTTTAATAAGTCAATGAAATACAAATGAATTTATATTACTTAAAACAGTCTATTAAGAAGTCATAATATTTGCAATTAATTAGCGCTTGATTTATGAAATAATAAATATATTTATTATCTGATAAAAGTAATTTATTGTTTGAGAGAACTTTCTAGTAAATAATTAATATTCGTGAATAATGTTATCGCTTGAAAACAAAATGTTGAATATGATCTTTTATATTGCGATTTTATTGATGTATTATCCTGTAAAGTCATTCTATATGAACATTATAAATGTATCATAATTATTATTTTTAATGATAGGCGTTAGTGTATATTCTCACGAAAAGAATATTTATGATATGGATACATTGGGATTTCCAAAACTTTCCAAAAATACTGATATTATTGCATAAAATTAGTTTTCAGCATGTTCACAAATAACTTTAAAAATAACATTGGGTACAAATGGGAAACCCATGATGAATGAAATATAGAAAATAAAACGTTTGATATCGTCTTAACTAAATTTAAAATTTTTAAATAATAAAAATTTAAAAATTAATTAAAATATCAAATTATATATTTTGTGTTTTACATATTAATGTGTTTAAAATTTTCAATAAAATTTATGACCAGATATCTCAGTCATTGAACAAATATAGCTACCTATAATGCACACCAAGCTGTTTACTTTTGAAAAGTAAACAGTTT
This sequence comes from Eupelmus urozonus, assembly GCA_900480035.1. NCBI lineage: Eukaryota > Metazoa > Arthropoda > Insecta > Hymenoptera > Eupelmidae > Eupelmus > Eupelmus urozonus. Next base: position 13,246 of record UELX01004132.1, read on the forward strand.
TAATGTTCAAGGTTTTAGGTGGAATTAAAGATGCACCTTCGCGATAAAGAAAATGCAGTAAATAAAGACTTTAAAAAGACCATGAAATCGATTTAAAAATAAATCCTATTGATATCTATCTTTAATAAAAAATGTATTAAAATTCACACTCGCAGCTGTCTCAATCCGAAGCTCGAAAATTTTTGCATTAAGTAAATCGATTAAAGGAAGTATTACGCGAAATATAAAACGTCACCTCGAAAACATATCATGCGACGAAAATTGATAAGCTAAAAAACAAATACAAATTTTACAACGTGAGAGCGCGTGAGCTCAATGACTCAGCGCTTTCGCTGATTCACCGCATGTAAAATGACCAAACGCGATATGCCGCATGCCTATATACGCGTCTTTGAAACTCAATCAGTCCAAGTGGAAAAGGGTCACAATCACGTCTCATTCCTTTTGGGACCTTGCGAGCGCCAACTCTCCAATATGTCCCTGTCTTTGTCTCTCCTCTTCCTCCTCGGCTTTCGCACGCGCGCCGCGCTCACCAGCTGCGCGCGTTGTAATTGAGCGCAAATGACGTCAGTCTACAATACACAGGAGCTCCTCTCTTTTTTCAAACTACGCTGTGCAAGCGGCGCGATCTTAAATGCTCGATTTGTTTACAGTTAACGTTCCCGTGCGCGACGATTTTATTGTCGACTCGTGCACTTTCGTCGCCTGCGCGTGTTCTCGTTATTTTTATTTTTTTTCTTATTTGTTGAGCGTGCATCGAATTTGCAAGCGAGGCTTTTTTTTCGAGTTCACCTTCGGTGAAGACGTTGGAGTGCTTTCAGAATATTTCGCGCTCGCTTAAATTATTCAAGTGCAGTAGGAAGCTTGGTTATTTTTGGAATTCGGCGGTGTTTTTTCAATTTGACGATTAAAAATAAGCCGTCGGTGTGACGGCTGTAAAATGTAATATTTTGATTTTGCGAGTCAAAATAAATTAATATTCGCGGTAAAGGTTTGGCGCTGTTTAAAAAAGTCTTGTTCTTTCGCAATAGAATTCGTTTTTTTAATTTTCGCTTTTATTGGCGAAAGTAAAATGAAGATCTTTTAAGTTTTGAAGATCTGAAATATAATGTTTTTGATGATTTTGTTGAAATAAGAATTCTTATAGATATTAGGAAATTTTATAAGTAATTAATTTTATAACTTCAAGTTTTACTTTGTTAAAAATTTGATGTATTTGTTAATACTTGGTGTCAGGCATAAGTATTTCAAAGCTCATGTAGACATGAAAATTCGATTCATTTACAAAAAATATTTTCACTGATCTTACTATTACTATTTGGGGAAACAAAGGTCATACGTGCACGCTTCCCAAATTGATTGTATTTGCTACGATAAGTACAAGTACATTGATAAAGCGAATAAAAGAAACAATTTAACTTTTCAACATACATAAGATTTTAACATTTCGGAATGTCAGGGCCACAAGACATATTTATTACTTACTGAAACAAATGACATTGAGACAATTTAATAACAGTTTTGTCAAATCCTTTAATTAGTTTGACCTGAGCTTGAAACTCGTAACACAACATACACAATTATTTGTCCCTGTTTTTGTGCGTTAATTATAAAAGAATAATCAGTACATTTTACAACTTATGAAAAATATAAATAATAGAAAAAGTCTATGTTACGAGTTCCTTATTATGCTAAAAGCTTTTCTGGCTCATTGAAAATATTAGGTTGGCCATTTATTCATTCAATTGCTCTAATAAAGTCGCTCAATATCACACTAATTAAATGTAAGTAACTTAACAACATTTAAGGCACAGCGGGTCTATGTTTTATAATCAAAATAGACCTAATTCCTACTTTCTTAAAAATATAAAATTTTAATTTAGCTGTTTAGATTGAAGGAAGCATCGGATTCTAATTATTTTGAGGGAATTTGCTGTGCATATTCTCTAGTTTTAAAACTATTTAAGATAAAATGCATAAATAGATTCTTCAAAATAATACCGAAATAGAGATTAATTTTTGATATTTTCTTAAGTAATTCAACCGCACATAACTTGGCGTACAAAATCTTCATAATTTATGTTACCCTGTGAATCTTCATGCCCAGTTAAAAGCGTTTCAACTTCCTCATCACTAAGCTTCTCACCTACAAAAAAATATTAAAATTAATTCTTTAAAAAAATTACTTTTCTAAATCTAAAACTATAAACAATTTTTTAATAAAATAAATAATAACCATTACTAATAAAAAATAAAGAAAATTTTTTAATTATTTCAACTAACCAAGAGTTGTTAACAGATGTCTCAGTTCTGCTGATGAAATGAAACCATTTCCATCCTTATCGAAATGTCGTAATCCTTCAATGAAGTCATCAGCAGTATCTGAGGTGCGTGCTTTACTTATTGCTTGATAAATTGGCAAGAACACTTCAAAACTAATCCTCTCATCAGGTTTATGCTGATTCGTGAATTTTTTAACATCTGACTCAGTGGGATTTTGACCTAAAGCTCTTAGAGCATCTCCGATTTGAGCCACGTGGATTTTGCCATCTCCACGACTGTCAAATAGCTGGAATGCCTCCTGGAATTCTAAATAGAAAAACAAATATAATTAGAAAATTTATAAAAGTTATTAATATTTCAAATGAAAATATAAATTATATTTTTTTCTCAATTAAGTCAGTATTTTGTGACCTTATTGTATAATGATTAACATACTAAACTTCCTACCATCTATTCTCAGCTTATTACAGTCTATTTTTAAATCTATCTAAATAAATGAACAAGAGGAATAAAAATTCATACATTTCCAACTATTCCTTTTATGCTTATATAGAAATACTTGAATAAACTCTTAAACAAGCAGTTAATACATATTGAACAACTAATCACCACAGAACAAAACTTAATTCACATGTAAAATCTTCAAATTTAAGACTCATTATGAATAATCACAGGACAATCAAGATTTCTTTTGCAATCACACAATTTAAAGCACACAATTTACCATCCATGGATGACATCATCCTGTTGGCTAACTCTTGATAAGTGAACACATACATCGTGCTTTGGACTTTGAATTAGACTCCAAAAAGAGAAAATCTATTTCAATCCTGACTAGATCCCTTCGAACTAGCTACACTACCCACACCAAACTCAACGAGTCTAACTACACCCGAACAACAAAAGCACTCCAACACCTGCTCCAGCCTGGGCACTTGTCAACGCTGCCTATCCAAGCACCCTTAATCCTTGTCTCACTGCCAAAAGTCCAGCTCGCATTGAGCCTCTTTAGCAGCAGCTCTCGGCTCGCGAGTGCAAAAAAAGAGCAGCGAGTAAAAAAGCGTCCAGGGGAAGGAGGAGATTCGCGACGTTCACTTTCAAATGTCGCACCATAAAAGGCGCAGTCCCCGATATCGCTCGCGTATTCGGTATTCGCGAGAGAGAGACGGTTACTCTTGACCTGAATCGAAGGTAAGGCAAGAAAGAAAGAAGACGAGAGGAGAGGCGAAAAAAAGGAACGTGCAAGTATATACGATGGGGGGGCTCAGGCGCGCGCTCGCTGCAACTTCTTTTTCTCGCGTCTCGCTGCCCCCCTTTTGGGGCCCAGTTTGGAATTCCGCGATGCTCGTGTATATGTCGCATTGCCCTCGTGGCCGCCGCTAAGTACTCACCGGCCAACTGGTCCTCCGTGTAAGAAGCCTGCGAACAGAGAGAAAACGCGATGAGGTCAGTGCACCCGTATAAGCCGAAAAAGAGCCGCGGAAGGGAAAAAGTCGGTTATGCACGCAGACGGACTCACCATTGATTCTCGGGGCTGGCTCTGTCTCGTTATCTATATATCGTCGCTCTCGGCTTCGTTGCTTTTTTTGTCGGGTAAAGGGCGACCTTTTACTTTGGAGCGGAGAGCTGGAATATGGGCGCTGGCGCGTTTCTCCGCGATGCTCTCTTTCTCGCTTGCTGTGTGTCAACGGCGCCCGCGTATACGTAGGATTGTTGTGATTCATATATGTGGATAGCGAGCCTTATTCGAGACTTTTCAGCCGGGGTATATATCTATATGGGTGGGTGTAGTGTTGCGAGATCTACGTCAGCGCGGATATGTCGCTCTGTTCGAGGAGTCGAGCGAGCGACCGAGCGAGGATGTTAGTGGCTTTTAATGGCCGGCTGCGGGAGCGCGAAAATTTGAATTTTGATGGATGCATATGGTGTGTTGCTGGCTGGGTATATAGGTTTTTGAGGAGGGGATTTTTTTACTTTTCATGAGAGAATTTTTATTTGAAAGTGAGAAGTAAGATTTTTTTAGTTTTGAAAATTAACTTTTTGCAAACGCTATTAAGATCAGCACTTAACTATATACATTGTTAGAAAAACAAAATTCTGAATTATTAATATTTGTTTTTCAAAATGAAATGTGCTTTAAGGATAAATTATCCGAGCAGTAGTAACATGCAGGTTCAGGTCGGACGAAACGTTTAATGTATATGAGCACAAATCCACAAAAAAATCCCCTTAGCGGTTCCAAAAACTTCAAAGAAAAAAAATTTTACCTACATCAGGGCGACCTTTTTTCTTGTTCTATGGGTCATATAATAGACGAAAAAAATACTCTACACACGATTTTTAACAACTTATTTTTTTTATGAACAAATTAAGATTTTAATCAAAACTGTAAAAGTACGTTTTTTTCGTTATTTTGCGTCTAACAAAATTTCGTGTCAAATCTCTCCAAGTTAACAACTCTCGTTCAAGTTCGACGCGCCTAAAAGCATTTTAAAGTATGAAATGAGAGCTTTAAAATGAGCTAATATAAGTTCAAAAATATTAATTTGAAGAGTTACGGCAGCGATTTGAAAAAATGATAATATTCGAGAATCGAAAATTCTGTACTAAATTCCGCATAATCCACTTCATCAATTTTCAGACCAAAATTGACGTTATATAACACAGAGTGAACATAATTATTCGTTAATTAAATAAGTTAAAAAATAAATGGGATCGAAAAAACTGTGTAAATATGCGGAATTTTACTAAAAGAATTATTTCGATTTCTCGAATATTATTATTTTTTCAAATCGCTGCCGTAGCTCTTCAAATTAATATTTTTTAACTTATATTAGCTCATTTTAAAGCTCTTATTTCATACTTTAAAATTTCTTTTTGTCGCGTCGAACTTTGAGACTTTGTAGAGATTTGAACTTGAACGAGAGTTGTTAACTTGGAGAGATTTGACACAAAATTTTGTTAGACGCAAAATAACAAAAAAAAAAAAAAAAAACGTACTTTTACCGTTTTGATTAAAATCTTAATTTGTTCATAAAAAAAAATAAGTTTTTAAAAATCGTGTGTAGAGTATCTTTTTCGTCCATTATATGACCCATAGAACAATAAAAAACGATTGCCCTGATGTAGGTAAAATTTTTTCTCTTTGAAGTTTTTGGAACCGCTAAAGGAATTTTTTTTTGTGGATTTACTTATATGCATGCTAATGTAAGATTTAGATATGCAATGAAATTTTTACGTTTAACTTATTATTACAATTAGTATTTAAAATTTTTGCGGTTTTTAACCGGTTAACTGCAAATGTAACGGTTCCGCCAGTTTCCGATTAATCGGTTAACCGATTAACCGAAACCGTAAAAACCGTCGAAGCCGATTACACGTTTGACTACCCGGGTTGAACCGGGTATCCGTTAACCGGTTACCCGGTTAACCGATTTCAAGTACAAGCCCTAGAGCTCATCCGTCATGATTTCAGACTTACCGACCGGGGTAGAAGTTTATTTGGGAGAAGTTCGAATTAGATTCAGATTACCCGCTTCGCAACTCTGAAGAAGGGGTCATTCCCTGGAACACTTATTTATTGCTGGTTTTCTTCTTTCGATTGCTTGATTTGCTGGTGCGCTCCTTTAGGTCTCTAAGCTGGAGTTTGGTTTTGGCGCGATGCGAGCTCTATCACGGTCGGCGAGCGAATCCCTAATATGTCCCTGGTAATAAAATCTGACGCACTGCGATTGCAGCAGACCATGCGTGGTCTACTTCCGACTTTCGCTACATTTCTGCCGACACGTAATTACAAGAAACGTATGCAGCAAAATTGCAGCTTGAAAATTGCCGCATGCTCTGAATGCAATTGTCTGGCAGCAGAAGCACAAGCAAATTTGGAAATAGACTACGTAGTGCTGCTGCAATTTCGAGTGCATTCACGTGAATTGCAGCAAAATTGCGACGAAATTGCGATGCAAATGCTACCAGG